>JAQIXS010005568.1:0-12356 GCA_034700785.1 Rossiulus vilnensis
GGTCTTAACATCATTAAAAATTCGAGGACGTCGTTTATGGTTGGCCCCTAAGCATGTTCAATTCAGTTTGCGAGCCTGCATATCAGAATCCAATCATGCAGTGTTGGTCGATACATTACAAGAGGGTGGTGTGTCCATTTTTTTAAGAATAGGAAAACAATACCATTTAGTGAACGAGGTATTCGCGCGTGCTTCACCCTAACGAGCGTGACACTGTTGCAGTGGTCCAATTAACGCATGTTATTAATTTTCCGAGCGTCGAAACGTGACGCTTTTCAACAATTAAAAGTAATGGGTCATGCGTTGGCCTCTTTGGAGTCGCATACCTCGCTTCACAGGCCCCTTGATGCATCCAGTTAGGCCTAATTAAAAACGCCATTACGGGGGCAATTAAAAAAAATCTTGACTTCCCGAATGCAAAATGCTCGATGGCACACGACGCCGTAATTTCTCCAATTACGCACCCCGGTACGCGTATAAATCAAGCCAAATTCCTCAGCTTTAATTAAAATGAGACCGTAAACGTTTATTTCATCTCCGGTTCTCCACCACCTCGTGAGTGTAGCAGGAATTTCGGTGTCAAGCAATCAGGACTTTGGCAAACGATATCACTCATTCCGTGTCCGTACTTCAGGCGTTTTAGGCCGCTTTACACCAGCCCATTTGGGCTTGTGTTGGCTGCTTGAGTTAATTTTTAGCGCTCTACTCATTTTTTATTCTAAACTTATTTCTAAAATTTTGGGTTTTTTGGTCTGCAGCCGTAAATAAAAACTAATGAAAAACCAATAGAATGCTACTGATAGGATCAATGGATCCACTCTAATGAGCAATGATATTGGTAAATTTCTAAAAATAATTGATTAAAGCAACAGTTTAACTGGCATTGGAACTTTTGTTTCCAATTTCCTGTCGTCATTTGATGCAAGGCCCACTTAAGGAAGAAATTAAGCAATTAAGCAAAGAATTTTAAGCAAGTAATATAATTAAGTTCAAGTGGATATCTACCAAATTAAGTTCATTTTTTAATCTGTCATCAGTCATATTATTTTAAAGTTATGTAAGTTGAAAGTGTTAAGATGCATTTTGTTTGGCATTAATTAGCCTAAGATCGACTTTGTTTGCAGCCTAAAATATTATCCATTTCTATGCAGGAGGGATGCCCAAATACATGTGACAATCCATAATGCACTGGATATGATGTAGGGCGACCATGCCATGGACAGACCAACACCCCATGCCATGCAGGATGCGCTACCATCACAAACTGGTGCTCGGGACCGAATACATATATCATCCCTTTACTATGTTGAACTACTTTATTCCATCTTACCTAAACATTAGATGCTGGCTTTTATCACCTAACAGCACATTATTCAACTCCTGTATGCAGCGAATATGTTCCTTTGCCCAAGCCACGTGAGCTTTCCTATTTTTTTCTTATACCATTTTCATCTTCACTAATCAATGCCGATGGAGTCCTGCTTGCTTTAGGTGATGGCAAATAATGCATTTAGATGGACTGGGCTCGTTTGGGCTTAAAATCTCAGGAGTTATGCCAGGTGCAATGAGGTGAAAGTTTCTGAGGGATTCTCAAACGATGTTATGATCGACAAGTCTTCTGTTGACTTGAGGTTTCCAAGTATTAACGTTCTTCACAAACCTACCCTGGGCCTTCCAATGTTAAAAAACTAACTTTTGGCTAATTTCAATGCAATCTGAAGGCATTATCTTTTGTCAAAATGACATGCTCCACAAGTCTTGCTAATATTCAGCAACATAATGACATGAAATATTGACTTAAAAACACCACCATGCTTTAGAAACAAACTCAAAGGAAGAGTATTGAATTGGGCTATGCCCAAAAATTTATTAATATTGTAAAAAAATCCGATGTGGTGTTTTAAAATTCACAATAAAGTTTAGATGGAATGCACCCCAGGCATGTATATTCTATAAAATTGCTAGCCATCAGGGTAGAAACTGAAATTCAGTTATTATCAAAAAACCGAAAGTTGATATACTTTTGACCAGTACTGTAGACCACTTGATCATGACATGTTTACCGATTTTTGTTGAGTCCCTTGAAAAAGCCTAACATATACTGCTAATGTTCATTTTTTCAATATATTGACCACCTGATTACCCTTGGATGGTGAGTGTAGCTAGGTTTCATTGTATTATCAAAATTAAAAATAATTGTTATAAATAAAACTTAAATAAACAATATACATTTATTTATTTCAATTAAATCAATTTAAAGATCATGCATGAAGTGAAGGAATGTCAAGAGGCTGTCTTTCAGCTGGAGCGAAAATTAGCAGCCGTCTCAAGACAGTTTTATGCGTTTCCGGTTGAAACATGGTTTTAATCAAGTTTGCTGCGAGCGCAAGGAATTCGCAGTTGATTTAATTCAAATTAAGTTTGCGGTTTTTGCATCCTACGGCTGCTCGCTGCTGAGCTGATTAATTACTGTATTAGTGGCGTTGCGGTTGAGCCCCGAATAAGACAGCAGCGTCTTAAGGACGTGCAAATTAACGACGCCAATATACGCCAAGCCCCGCAGGAGCTGATGAAACTACGCTATTCTAATTCCGAGTGTAAACATAATTGTAGGACAGAATAAAGAGTTCAATACCACTCACCTTTAGCCCATTAGCATCCGCAGTTCCAAGTTGAAAAATCCTCTCACCCCTCTCAAACCTATAAAACATTTTAACCGGAAAATAGAATTAAAGTTGTTATCAGTTTAAACATACCTCTACCAGGAAATGTTAAAATTTCCAAGTGACGTCAAATTGTAATCCAAAATAACGTCAATCCAACCGTGCATACATTTAGACTGACCCAAAAGGATGCTTACAAGAAGAACGAATTACACATTTGCTTCTAAATTTGTATTAATATTGCTACATTTATTTTTTCACGTGTAAAATTCATTGTCTACTAAACTATGGGTTAATTTTATGTAATTTCAATATATACGTCATTTATTTCAGAAAAAATGAAATAAGCTTTGGAACTTTCATTGAGTGGAAAAATGTGTTTACGGAGAATCGGAGGTCGAATTTTTTCCAAGCCTAGCAGGCAAACAAATTACTCGTGAACTTTTTCTTCAAATGTAGAATTCCTCGTCCACCAGAATGTATGCTTTAGGTTATAATGTAAGGCATGTTGGTCCAACACGTGGCCCGGGAAGCCTTTCTGGTGGCCTGCGACAGTTCGAAAAAAATTGACGGAAAATATGAACAAATTTTGAAAACCACCCTGATCTAAGGGTATACAAATGCCTGGTTATTTGTAGAACTATAGGGAAAATATCGTTATGCGACCGACCAAAGATGAGCTTCACCCTAAGGCAACTTTCCATTGCTGGTTACATGTTACATGGTAGGCTTTTAGCCTAAGCTGAAACCCTAATGCGATGATTGAGTAAAATAAATTTACCAGTTACATCCATAATACAGGAAGTATTTGAACAGCAATGATTTGAAGCAGAATGTGATGTACATCCTGTGGGCATCCTATTGGGTCGGCTTGAAATCAACATTTACGTAATTAGTGTTGTAATTTTAAAACCGGCGTGATATCAAAATCGGCGATAAATGACATGTTTTGGAGCCTTTTTAAAAGTGGGTTATTAAATAATTAAAATGACCAATAAATTGTTTATAGGACGATAATGGGGTAGTTGAAAAATGATCTAAAACACGTTATATACATGCATTGATTTGTCACTGCACCACCAGGGGTGAGTTATCGTTCCGTAGCGGAACGATCAGTTCAGTGATATCAGTACAAATATACTGATATGTGGTGATATTAGTGAGCTTACTCCAACCAAAACGCTATGTAACCACAGGGATATCACTGTATGTTATCATAGTAATGTCACTAAGTATAGTGATATAAGCAGTTCAAACAACCACCATATATAATGATATCAGTGTAAATCATTGTTTTTTACTCGGGACTATTAAACTTGTATGAAAAAAAAATAATGAAAAACAAATGGACGTCTGAAAAAACTTCAACCGTTATATATTGTTAATGGTAGAATTTGATTATGTTGCTTCCCTTCATTTAGCACCCCCTTTAATGCATGATCCATCCCCACTTTAACTTCACGTTTCTTTATGGACGACCAGATCCGCACAAGATCCAGATTCCATACAGGACAAAAGTACTAGAAGCACTTCGCTAAGCACTGTTACCGACACGAGTTTGCAGATGATTGTCCAATTACCGCATCCGGCTTCAATTGCTGCTGGCTTCCGGCAATCTCTTCCATCAATCAGTTTTTTTCCCTCATTCCACCTAAACTGAATCATCGGCTATTGCTGGCGAACTTGATACGATCTCATTTATGTGTCCGTTATCCCACCTAGCTTCACTCTCTCCCCTCTCCAGCTCGCTTTTGTACAGCACTGCCTTCATCACTGCTCTGTGTAAGTGCCATACTGCACATGCTTACTACTCCCCTCTCTTGGGGGATCTGCCGTTAACTCCCCGTGGTGCTAAGCAGTTTGCTCAGTATTTTCCTTTATGACCAGTACTTATTCCATTTAGTTGCAGTTGTCGATTATCAAGGGATTAGCGATCTGGATTTCTAGATGCGTCCATTCCCTCGTGAGCGGACGCTTCCGTTCCAGCGCCAAACAGGCATTCCGAAAGTTGGTATTGGAGCACAGATTGCTGCTCGGTTTATTGGGCTGTTTCTGAGGCATTTAATGTCCACACACGTATCGTATTTCGTGGCTGTTGAGACCGTGATTGTTCAGTGTTTGATTGCTGTTGAAGCAGTACTAGATAAGACTATCATTTGTTCACCGATTATGATGTCAGGATAGTTTTTGCGTATGTTCTTATTCTGTTACTCATGGAAAAAAATGGTGGCGATGAGATGTCGATGTCACCACGTTGGAAACTGACGTCAATATTTCAACGTTTCTATCAATGTACTTGTGGTCATTCTGTCCTGTGCTTTATCACATTGATTTGGTAAATCCAATTCAGTGTTTTGCTTTAAAAAAACGTGGTCCGCAAGTTATTTATGATATCTCGGTCAATTTTTGTCATCAATTCAAATCAGAAGCCTCCTGTCAGCATCTAAAAGGTTGGAGGGTGTTCACCACACTACATTTTTTGAAATTTGTCAGGAGAAACAAAAAACTATTTGCAGTAGAACCGAGTGTGCCCTCCCCTGGCTACGCCACTGGTAGAACCACATTTTAACTGGACAGCCACCATTTTAACTCAATTGAAGACGACATCTACATGTTGACCACTTGGACTATGACACACAATAGTAATTTACTCCCTGTACCAACGTGGTCTCAACATGTCAAGTCATGGATGACTAAATTTATTGGAAGCTGTTTGCAAAACTTCTACATACAATACACCCCTGAACAGTAACTGTCCCTGGATGAGTAGAAGAGTTCATTTTGGAGTCTCTTACGATATGAAGGTAGATTGGCCGTAAATAAGGAAATAGGTTTTTATTAAATTGGAATCTCAAATCTGGAATCAAATTCCAGATTTGTGCTGTTTATTCTTGCAGAATGAAATTCGTATGTATACTGTACGTTGTACATTAGTGTTTCCTTTTTAAAATTTCAGTACTACTGCAATTGCTGGATAAATGTGTAACACATTAGCAATACTGGTACTGTATTGAAAACATTTAATGAGATAACTCATGACCCAAACATTTTTTATTTGAAGTTGGAAGGGACATATGGGAGTGCATAAAAACGAGACAGGGGCGGACAGGGGGAAGCGGGATTAAAAACTGTCAAAATACTCGGACTTCCTCTGTGGATGACCCCTTCTTGTACATTTGTAGTTTAGTGAATTAAAAATCTGTGTCAGTACAAGCCTCGTTCCATATGTTGACCAGTTTGCTACAGTCCCTTGGTGGTCAATCTACGGAGGTTGTGTAATATTTCATTATCATTCTGGAAGAATTACGAAAATAATTTTTAACCTACATGCACAGAAGGGATTACGCCTCATATATACATGCACTTACATAATCTTTGATGCAACAGAACGCCTAGAAAATTTTTTTCGTTTGAGGAGGTGGCCCGTTTTCCAAATGAATTTGGGTTTGCCAAAAATCACGTCCCCTATCATGATAACAACTTGTATTTTAATGAAAAGCATGCATTTAAAGTACAAATAGCATAAAGAGTTGTACTGGATATGCATAAATTGGGAAAATGTTGGAGCGAAAGCTAGAGCTCTTTTCTCCATCCTAATCCATTTTATGAGGCGTTTTCCACAACATTGAATTTCTAATAGCTCAAGGTGAAGGCTATCCTATTAAAGAGAAATCCAACAAATTAAAATTCCCAAAGAAAATATTTTCCCAAAAAGGCCCCCTGCTTAAAGCCTCTTAGCTTATTCTGGTTATGTGCATTTTCCAGTCACAGTTGATTGGTTGAACCTGTAATTTTTTTAATGTAAGCACACCAAAGCATATCAGTCATTGTAATCCCCAAAAAATTACGGTTGAAAGGACTTATAAAGGAACAACCTGTTTCGAATTCTTTCCTTTTAAATTATCAATAATAAACAACTCTGTCCAGTTTGCACTGCCTTCATGTAATACATACTTTGTCACGCTCACAACATGCTTTTTTGAAGTTAGGATTGAAATATAAGGAACAACAATTTTTGGGAAATAAGCAGTAGTTTATTGCAGGAGTTATAAAATATCTAATGATCATAACATGCTTTTCAGGTTTCAAATGTATACACTTGGAATTATAATAGCACTTTTGGTGCTTGCAGCAAAAAACGTTTTGAATAAAACCGCCAATTGTTTCCTAAAGGGAAAACTGGAACTGGTGTCAAAAATGAAAAGTAATAATGTACGTGGCCTAATCAGGTCACCATTATTTATTAAACTAACATGATGTAAATTATAATTTTTATTGCTGCAAATATATTTTTGTTACGTGTAGTTGTAAGAGTGACAAAAGAAACGCATATTATTCTGACATTTAATTGATATGCACTAAATTTAAATCTAAGGCGCCGTCCTTTGAGATTACGTACAAACAGATCAATCGATGTTTTGTTGCACAATTTAATTATTATATAAAATAATTATCACACATGCATGTACATGATATTCATCATTCTGTGTGTATCTGGTATTTTATGAAGAATAATTAAAGATGAATTCTAAATGGAAAATAGTTAAATCAAGTAAATAAAATCCAGAAATATAATTAAGTACCCAGACAACATTTTTTTGAGAAAAAAAACACATTATTTAAATTTCTTTAACAATACTAATTGTGAAGAAAATGATTTAGGCAAATGTTGTTGACAAACTAGGATAGGCCTACTACCCGGAAATATTTCAATTCATTGTGCAAAAATAACAATAGCCTGGTTAATGTTTTAATAAACAGCAACAAGCAAGCTGGCATTAGTGAAACAGTTACTGCTGACAGCTTAATTCACTATTGAAGATGACAATTTTTCAGCAGAATTTCCCATGCCTGCAAATGAATTTATGCCTAAAATTTTAGTTTTTAGGAATGGGGTGCTTACTCTTTTTTGTCTCTAGATCCAAATGAATCGTCATATAACGTCAAAATAACGTCAAATAACCCCTTTTTTAAGATTTATTTTCAACAATCATTGGATTCCTGAGCAGTGCCAAGCGAATGGAATGATGCGTGCATCAGTCCAATCTTTAAATATGATTCTAAGCAAGATCCAAAAAAGTAACGTCCTGTATATGTTGCAGCTGTAATTTGTAAGGTTTTGGAACTCGTAATTTATACAAACGTGACGTATCATCTAAACACTCAGGCACTTATCACGGACACACAGCATGGTTTCAGGAGGCTCTTTAAAAAATTCACCTTATCAGGTAAGTGTAATTTTGTGGCGGGAATCGTAAACCTAACCACCCAAGTGGTGGAAACTGTCATTCCAACCCACTTATGGAACTCCGAGCACATTCGGATCCGTACTATTGGTCTGGTTTTTTTTTGCATGCCATTCGACGTTGGAATGCTCGTCCAAAGGATAGCCTTAACTTGCATGAAGTTCAATTTCACAATGATGTTGGTGTACACCCCGCGGATGTGGCAATCACCGATTAATATAATATTTGGGTTGATGGATTATACCCCCTACCATATGGCATATCACTTGCTGCTAGTATGGTACTGTGTTGAATTGAAATGAGTTAGACGTTTCATAAAAGATGATTCGATTATAGTGAACTCTCGAACCACTTTCCTAAAAGAAATTTCAGCCACCTAGCCCCATCCTTGATATATTTTCCAAACGTTCACAAAATAATCTACGAAATTATGGGAGTGGCATTTATGCGACCTCAATCTGCTTTATCCATTTGGACTTCGTTTTCGCATTGCGCATATTTTTTGGCAAATAGGACAGAAATTAAACGCAGTCGTGTTCAATTATCGAAATGCTGTTCAAAGGAAAATGATGAAACAAACCAAATCGAGTTAGTATTCATTTGATTAATGGGAAAGGATATGCTAATCCAATAAACGGTTGGTCAGCCTAAGAGCCTGCCTTATTAGCTCTGGTCATTTGCTGATGACCAGCGGTCAGCTGTGGCAAATTTGCGAACCCGGAGACCGTTGAGCAAGATTCTGATTTGATTTGGGAAACGATCATTGGTGGTCAAATGGCGCCCTTATCGCTAATGGTCGACATCACTTTGGTCGATATGCTTCCGTGCGAGCGATCCATTGACCACAGGTCAACCGCTGCTGCCTTCATCAAGAAGCACGGACCATTCTGACATAACTGCGGTTTGACAATAACACTATCCAAAGTTCCACTCTCTGAAATGACCACGAATTAAATTGTGTGACTGAGCAAAAATATACGTGATTATGACGTCATTTATTGATATTTTGTTTACAATTTAATGACTTTTAAATTGCAATATGTGGGTTCGACTGTTATCGCTGTCTAATCTAAAGACACGTTAACAAAAGCGATTCCAAATGAACTCATTTTTTAAATAATTTTGCATCCCTAGTCAGTGGTATGTAAATTGAATGACGTCATTTGTATAACATCGTGACGACCTGTTTTGGGGAAAAGATCGAATACGCTGTATGATTCTACAGTGCATAATGATATCACTAAATACATGTATATTGTTTTTTTAGACTGCTGCTGACATCAGCATGCTGAGTAAAATTTCTTTGATAATATTATAGTGATATTACTATTCATAATGACATAATGGTTTCTTGGACGACTGATATAAGCATGCTTATTAAAATTTCTATGACAATATTATAGTGATATCACTATACATAGTGACATAATGGTTTTTTGGACGACTGATGTCAGTATGCAAAGTGACATCACTGCGATTACATTATCTGATATCATTTTATATAGTGATATAGTGTTTTTGGAATACAGTGTACTAATACTGCTGATTTCACTATTATCACCATGCAAGCATATACTGGTTTTTCCACCAGGGTGTAATGCGATAATTGATGAGACGTTATTTTGGATTCGTATTTGATTTTATGTAGTAAATGGAAATATGATGTTATTCGTTAAAGACACCTGGGCATCAATTATTCGTGTTTTTTTCCTGATAAAAATGACTTTTGTCCATAAATTATGTGGCGTAATTGGTACTATTATCCTGTTCCTACTATTGTGAACGTGGATAGGTTTCGGTTGGTCAGTGAAGTTGGATGGGCAGATTTATATCTTTAAGATGTGCCAGTTATGCCTGGGTCCAATGCTCAAAAAAACGTTCAAGGACCCTAGCTGAGCTAGGAAGCTAAACTTCGTGCTTCTGCTTTTTACTGCTTTTTTGAATCTCTCCATGATTTTTTCCCCAAAAAATGTGAAATGGTGTTTGCAGTTCCTGGAAGCTAAGAACAGCGTTTTGCCCATTAATTGAGGCAGATGGTGATGGCTGCACGAGCCAATCAAAACCTCGTTTGGGCGCTGATCCAAAGCTGATTCTCGCCGAATCTCAACACATGGGACCCGCAGTTTATTTTCAATGTTTTTTGCAGCCATCCTTTGTCATGTACTTGTATGAAGCCCTCTTGCGTTAGGCGACATTTTCACACTTTTTCGCCACATCATGCATTCTTTATGAAATGAAAGGTCTCTCGTCATAAACAACTTTTAGTCATCGTCAATTTCCCTAATTTGTGTTCACCATATCATGAACTGTTACTACAACTCAACCGAAAATGGGCATCGAAGGTTGTGTAATGGTTTTGCAAATTGTTTTATTTCTATTACAAATAAAGGGAACATGTTCAAGTTATAAAACTAACCCAGACCCTGTATTGGAGCCACTTCTGAAAAAAAAAAAAGATTTTTTAGGGAGGACATCCTTCTGTGTCGGTCTTAAATCTATTGTTTTTTTATTGTAATTTAAATTCTTTATTTGATCATAGCATTTTATTATTATATTTTGAAAGTAACTGGCTTCTTATTTTTCTCTTATGTATTTAATTTTACTCAATGGAAACATATACCAAGTACTTGAAGCAGAAATGTGTAATTTTTTATATAAAATTCGTTTGGTTCAGCCTTACTTTACTGTACATTGTAGTGTTTCTGTGCTAAAATTTCATTATTACTGTAATTGCTGGATAAATTTGCAGAACGTTAGCAAAACTGGTACTGTATTTTAATAACATAATTCAACCAACACTAAGCATTTTTTTAAAGAAATGGACGGGTCCTGTTAGGGGTGTGGGTGCATAAAACCGGATAAGAGGCGGACAGGGGGGAAGGGGGAAGGGGGAAGGTCTAAAAACCGTTAAAATAACTGGACATCCCTTGTGGATGGCCCCTTACTTACTTGTGCATGTGTAGTACACGGAATTATTAGAAGTACTGTGTTAGTAAAAACTTCGTTCCATATGTTGACCACCATCGACCGTATTATGAAACGACGCTGACAAAACAAACAGCCATCATAGCGAAACGTCGCAAAAGAGTGGCCCTATAGCGAGATACGCTGTAAGAAATGTTACTTGTTTTAAGTAATAATTTTTGCAATCATTTTGTGAGTCACACTTTAAACTTAAAATAAGATTCCAATTTATCACAGTTACTTAAAATTAGATAATAAGATCAATTGGAATATTATTTTAAGTTTAAAGTGTGACTTAAAAATGATAGAAAAAATTGTTACTAAAAACAAGTAACACACTTTTTGACGGTATATGAGTGTGTAGTAAAGAAGGGGTCATGTTGTCAAGCTGACCCCAACGTTTGTCGTCATATTTTCACACTGAACATACGACGTCACATTTCCTCTTGAGTTTGGTCAGCTGAGCAATGACCTCAGAAATAGCAGGTCATTTGGTCATGGATAGATGGTAAAAGACGCCCATTTTTGACAGACCAACGTCATCTGGACCGTGGGTCACCGGGTGCTACCTGCACCGGGGTGGGGGGGAATGTCCAAATCGGATGCTAATGGACTGGAGGGGGGCAGTCTGCGTTTTGATGGTGGGCCCCTGAGGCCCGTGCGACTACCTGACGGCGTTCGTGGCTGTCATCACTTAGCAGCTCGGTTGCACTTAACATGTGCTCTTCCAGGCAACTCAATTGTGCCGCTAATCATGTTTGCGGCTGGCGCTTCCCCCTTCGGCCATTATTTACCCCTCGCCGCCTTCCCCCTCGCAGTTTTGTCCGTTTTTCGGCCATACGCTGATCGCCTTCCGATAGAGATTAATCGGCGGGCCGGGATAACAGATTGGCGTATTAGCGGGCACAGAGATATCCTGACAAATTTCTCGTCTGGCCCACCAATCCATCATTCCTGACAACGGTTACGTTGCCAAAATGCGTTTCCCATGCGACGGGAAGAGGCTGCAGCTGAGGGAAGCAGCCACGGAATCAATTTACTCTAGGTGCCTTAACAGCGATGACGTTTTTTGTGAAAAAAACTGGGAAACTACGCTAGGCCTGTCAGCCATTTCGCGATTTCATTAGGAAACGGTGGAACGTAGGTGGTGGGAAGAAATCTGGAAATGGAGACCGTCTTGGAAGGCTAGAAATGTGGGGTGGGGAAGGGAGGGTATTAAAAGAATGCGAGGGAAAAATAAGTTTTGGGTGAAAACGCCTTGAGTGAATATGCCGTACGTAAATTCGTCGAACGGTGAAAACGCCGAAAGGTGACAGAAGGGCCGAACAGCAAAAAAGACGATGGATGAAGGGCCGAAAATGAAAATGCATGTACAGTAAAACCTCCTCTAACGGACACCTCTAAACAACGGACATTTTCCCAAGTCCTAGTCCTTAACATAGGCTACTTAATGTAATCCCCTCTAAATAACGGACCCTCTAAA
>JAQIXS010005569.1:0-12355 GCA_034700785.1 Rossiulus vilnensis
AGTCATTTTTCTGCAAAATAACGTTTTGTAAACAACAACGTTCCCGAATGGCGTCATTTTTTAATATTTTTTAACCTGAGTTAATGATCTGTTAATTGTATATGGTCAGCGATCCAGTGTTCTAAAATAGGCGTCATTGATATTAAATGGAAGTTCGATCTTATTTAAGACTGTATACACTAGAAACATTAAGGATACAATGACATCAGTTTTAAGTTTTGCCTGTTCAAATGAAGTGATTTTAGTCCAAACTAACGTCATCTGGACCATTTGTACTACTTGGGACGAGTGAGGGGTGGGGTTTGTCTAGGTTTCCAGAGAGGGGGTCAAAACTTGTCCTTGACCGTGTGTCTTACCCTTTGTATTTTAATTTTGCTCTTTCTTTCGTTCATCTTCCCTATCCTAACTACATGTCCCCTATGGTCCTGGGGGGTCGCTGAATAATCTCAGATCAACAAACATTTGTTTCTGTTTTGTTAAGACAGTGTCATTTAGGTACACCTGTTTGTGAGGCAGGGGGTTCCCAACACCACTTTCTGACGCTACATTATGAGGTTGTGTATGACGTCAAGCCCTGATGTAAATCATACCGTTCAGCTAAACGGATTTCCACAATTAATTATTGTCAAACGCAGTTTTGGTTGAACCGGTTATTAGACACTTGGAGTGTAAGTTAACTTAGTTGTTTTTAATTAACATTTGTTACAAAAGTGTTTTCTTGTAGCAAACTTTGATTTAGTTACAAAACCTCCTTTTCTAAATATTTTTGGTTGTTCTTAAAGGTGCAATATATGGTTTTCTAGAGGGTCAGGCACCACCGCTGTCATCCAGATCCACCAGGATCAGGGCCGTGCTCAAGGCAGGGAGATTTGGGGGTGAATGATGATGATTGTGACCATCGAAATGCGATGGCAACCGCTGAATAATTATAAGAAAAAATTAACTTGGTTGATGGATTACACCTCCCCCCCTCCCAAATGGCATACCCTGGTGGAAAGATCAGTATAATCCGTACAGTAGATATCAGTACAAATATACTGTTATGTGATGATATTAGTAAAATATATAGTGATATCACCAACCATGCTGATATTAGTTGTCCAAAAAACCACAATATTAGTGATATCAGTAAACAAACATAGCGATATGACAAAAAGGATTACACCCCCTACCATGTTGAATATCCTAGTGGAAAGATCAGCATAATCCGTACAGTAGATACTGATATGTGGGGATATCAGTAAAGAAAATTAGCTAGCAGTCCAAAAAACCACTATACATAGTGATATCTATCAGTAAATAACAGCGATATCACTTATGATCAGTAAAGTTATGGTGATATCAGCAGAGAATTACATACTGATCTTTTCCCCAGGGTATCCTTGCTGACAGCGGGGTACCGAGCTGAGCTGAATCGAATTGAATCCCCTCCAATCTGGAAAATGTGTTGAAAATTACCATAGAAACCGCCCAAAATTGTGGTAATTTCGACCACAATCTCTCCCCTCCTTTTCATGGGTATAGAATTTTATGGAAAAGGATATCAAGTAATGTATTCAGTAAGTAAGTGTAGAAATATGGAATGCGACCAGATTGGGATGAAGAAAGCTTTACAACTTCGCAAAATTATATACCCTGTCCATTTTGAAATCCTGCGTATGCGTCTGAATTTGGAAAGCAATCTGAATTGGTGCGCTGTGTATGGACGTCCCCCACCCTCTGCCAATCGAGCCACTTCTCCCCATTGTTGCCTCCGGTTGCGAGCGCACTAAGCGGGGGCAGTGACTGCGCGCACGTGGAGCCCGTAAACAGCGCCTGTTGTTGTCCCGGGAATTGCGACTGATCCCCATTGTTTTCTCTGCCGTCGATCGTGTAGGCCAGCGCCGACGAGGACGAGATCGCCGCCGGGGATGACGCGCCGCTCGTAGCCAAAGCAGAGCACGGAGCACCGCTAGGAAGGCAGCCGGACACCGAGCGCTATTCGCCGTCGCATCCCACGTCCGAGGCCGGAGACGAACGGCCCTACCAGGTCGGTGTAAATTCCTTTAATACGGTATCGCGTGCATGGAGCAGGAATGATGCTGGGGCCTTTGGGGGGGCGTCATTAGGGACAATCTGATTCAGAGCGAATGGGGGAAACTTTGGAGGATGCACGCTTCTGTAGTGCATTGATGGAAATGTGTCACAAAATTGCACCCAAGGTGGGAATTCTGCGGAAATTTCACGCTGAAATTTATGGGGCTACATTGATGTATCCACCCCAAATTGTTAAGTGATTTTGGAACCCTTTTGGTCTCATGACAGGCCTAATACTGGCTGCTTGCGGGCATCAATTGTTGGATCCCCCCCTACCACATGGCATATCTCTTGCTGCTAGTAGGGTACTGAGTTGAATTGAACTGAAATTGAGTGGATCCTCCAAGTGAAAAGTGGTCTCCCAATGGAGTGCGGGCAGTCAGAGGCTTGAGAATTGGTCCGTGGAAGTAAGGGGCGGAGATGACCCACAATCAATCGAAATTTATTCTGTTTTTTTGGGAACAGAATTGCATGGAGAAATTGAAATAATTTATTCAGTAAGTAAGTGTGTACGGAATCCAACCTGATTGGTATCGAGAGTTTACAATTTGCAATACTTAACAGTAATATAAATAAGTGTAGAAATATGGATTGAAACCGGATTGGGATGAAGAGTTTGCAATTTTGCAAAAATAAATAAATAATTAAGTAAAATAAAGATGATAATAGTAGGATTTTTGAATAGCCTATGGCAGTCATGATAATTAGTTCAAATGAATGGTTCTTCAGAAATATTCCGACAATCGAATTTTAGTTTCGCATATATTCGCTGCACAATTTTTGGACACACTCTTAAAATAGCGCTGAAGTTTTCAAATAACTTGCTAGTACGCCCGGTTAGAAGCTGCTATAGTGAAAAATTGCCCAAATTTCTTGTAAAACAAAGGTCAGTAAATAATTGAAAATGGATTAGTTTGTTTTAAATGGATGTAATCTTCATGCCATTAAGCAACAATTAATTTAATGATCGAATAATACTTTACCGAATTAATTTTGCGAAATGAAGTCCGAAACAAATTAATAGAAATCTGGATATCGGGCCACATTGGTCGAATTCCTTTTAAGATTTTTAACGTCGACAATACATGTAACTAGAAATGCACCAGTTAATATCATTTGTGGTGTAAAATCCTTTAAAAAGTTAATTTAACGCTAACATTTAGTTCTTGGGCATGTTTAGACTAACAGCATGCATGAAACTGCGCCGCTTCAAGAATCTTGCGCGTTTATGGCTCTTGGATAGGCCCTATTCGTGTATAGGTCGCATGCATGCGTATGGTCGTCGTTGAATATGGGGTTGTCGTCGCTGGAATTTTGAGGGGTCTCTTAATCCCTTTCAAAAATCTCGAAAATGGCATCCATTTTCTCATGGTCTAAGCCAGATTCTATTATTGCTCAGACTGTCCGTGTATCGCATTTCGTGAATGTTTACGTTTGGATGACTAAAGGCCTAATCTAGAGCATACGCTGCATAACTTATGCTGTAAAAAATAACATCCTCAAGTTTTTGAAAACAGCTAGAAGGGGATTAGAAAATAGCGTGATTTGTTCAAGTAGGACGAGGAAATTTAAATACTCTGTGCATGTGGGCAATGTTGAAATTTTAGTATTCTAAATTTTCCGTTTAACGCTCATGTGCCAGGCTTAGTTACAGGCGCAACCCAAATAATTGTATTTAGGCAAGATTCCACTTTTAGAAATTTTGAAAATGGGATGTGTAAATATTTTTTGCGACGTGAAATTCCTGCGCAATATATACATTATATATAAATATATATAAAAGTGCGTGGAGTCTGTGTTTTAGATATTCCTTCGTTTTTAATAGGCTTTCTTTTTTCCATAGTTATGAACATTTTGGAACTCATTTTTATTCACTTTTATGGGTAGCCCTACACACAGGAAGCCTCATTTGTAGGTTGTCACGTGGATTGTACCCCTTGGCCTTTCATGATCTATGCCGCTTAAATTGATAATTGAAAAAGTAATTTTGAAATGGAAGTTTGTTAATTAAAATTAACAATTTAGTCATCGAAATGCAATACCCTATAGAGTGTAATCTCGAAATTGGCTTTTATAATTTGTATAATAGAATAATATAGTTCCCGGAAAATTATTATGACCGTCCATGACTCATTAAACGTTTTTAATAATATAAGTTTAATTAAGGTCCTCTCATGCATGGAGCGGAGTGAAAGCACTTTAAATGCGCCGAGCTCCCAAGATTGGGAATTTTCGACACAGGATTATGCAATTACACTTTAGGAACAACTTAATTAGGCACCCTGTGTTGATAAACAACGAGTGCGATTGTTTGTTTTTCAATCAGATTGTTAGCGATGGTTGTGTCCGTTATTATACGTGTGGTGAGCCTTATTATGTGGCACTTCAGTTTAATTATTTATTAAAAGAAGCATGCATGTATAACCCCCATTTTCGTTTATGTTTCAAGATTGAAAACACTGTACTGACTTTGGCTCTTAAATGTGTCTCAGCATACAAAACAACAAATGAACTGATGAAATCTTTAATTCTAAACTAGCGGAAAAAACAGCTTATATGAAGTTATGTGAAAGTTAATGGACAGTTCGTAAATATTTCTTTCCAAACCAATTCTCCCGGTAAATCTGTTAATGAGTTGACTTCCACAAGATCTTGGCACTTTTGAAATTCAATTTAAGGCCTTACGTGTACTGTGTAATTGATTCCATACTTACAAAATGAAATTTTCTTGGATGATACTACATGACCCAAGTGGGGACACATGGACATGTATAAACGGTGAAGCAGTACGTTATCACTGCTCTGGCATCAGCATTTTAACATCCATGCTGAAATTATGATTTCAACTGAGTTTCCATTGTACATGTCTAAACAATTGAATTTGAATGCATGGTATGAACATTGTACACTTCGACTGCTGCACCGTCATCATTATATTTATCAGAAATTATTCAAATATGTACATGTTTTAACATATTACTTGGAGTCTACGGTCCCACGAAAATTGTGGTTGTCCATGTATAGTTTTCAGGGGTTCGTGAACTCAAATGATATCAAACGTTCTTATACATTGTTGTATCAGAAATTTATTTGGCTAAATTTGATTCTGTATTTCAGTATAATGTTTTTATTGCAATTCTATGAATTTCACTTTATGCATATACTATCTTTATAAGAATGGATCCATGGCTTAAATACATGTAGGTTAAGATCCCCTGCATGAAGGTATGTCATACTCGTGATAATTTCATGCGCCTGTATGGGCGTGGCATGTGCAGTGTGCTGAAAGCATATCTGGGCGAACTGATTGAGGTACAGGCAACATAATTATTGGTTAATGGCAGATTGTTCCTGCCTCTTCCGTTAGGGCACCTTTCAAGATAACCAAGAAGACACATGCCTGTAATAATACCTTTTGTTTGACAAGTGAAAAGATTTGACATTTTTTGTTCTGAATGAAAAAAATAATTTATTTAGCTTACAGCTGTTGTTTCGAATAAGTAATTCAAAACTTGTTTTTTGTTCACATTCCACGTTGATTTATTCATCCATTTCCTTTTTTGTGTAAGACATTGAATGGATGCAACGTTTGCGCGTGGAATTTTCCATTATATTTCGCAAATTTATTGGACTACTTTCAAAATTGTACCTTCGCCGCATGTACCTAATGGCGTCTACACGTTGATTGGACAGAAATGTGAGACGCTCCCGTCACGAGCACAGTGGCGTTAATACCCTACATTTCACCCCAATAAACCTCGTAATTTGTCCGCGTTTTTGATGACGTCGTAAATTTCGGGAGCTTGACATCCGGGCTCTCGACGCGCGGGTGTCGAGTTGCGCGGCGCATGCGCAGGCGGCGTCGTTTGCTTCCGCTAATAAATAGACCTTGTCTAGGCCTATTGCCCCAAATCAGGGCTCCTAAAAATACAGGCGCGTGACGTCACGCGGAGAGGCGATCGGTGCCGCCCTCTGCGGATCCCTTTCTCATTATAATTCCTCCTGGGGTCTGGAGTGCAATCCCGGGTTTCGGTTTTCACCGTTGCACCGGCGCAAGAATGGCATTGTTTGCGTTTCCGGATTGTCCTAAATGGAATTCGCAGGCATCGGGAACGCTAATTTGAACGTTCGCATGATGGGGATTTAGTGCCATTTGCTCTGATAATGAAAATTCCACGAAATGATCAAATAGGAAAAGTTAAAAAAAGCTAATAATAATTTGAAATGACGTCAACGTGAGCACTTTCAGGAACTGTTCCAGTTGAAACGCATCGTGAACATTTCGGAAAATGATGTGTTAAAACGCTGCTACCATAACACGTTTGTTAAAAGAGTGAATGAAATTGGTATCTGATGTCAGCGTATCTGCACAACAAAGGTATTATTTGTTGACACAAGGGCAATGGCTTTAATGGAAGAAATGTTAATTGAAGTTGCACATACAGTTCTTAAACACCCCGTATTTTGAAAGCGGATCCGTTTGGAAAAGTACCAAACGAATTTGGTGATAAAATGGTGAAGGATATGGCAAATCCGCGCTGCTTACAAGGCAGCAATGTTTGCTGACCTTCGGGGGCAAAATAAAATCACGTTTCAAGGCCTTGATTTCAGCTTTTTTTAAAAACTGAACGCTGCTGAATGAGGTTTGATACGTTAAGATTGAGCGAAACGAAATCCAGCAATGAGTGAATGAATGAAAAAAATCAGGCATGGTTTTGGTTGAACTGAATAGTATCTATCACTGCTATTTTTTCCCCACGTCACGCAGTGGAGTATTTAATAATAGTAATAAGTTTATGTTGCACCGAAAAGCTGGCCAGCAGTCAAATTTTAAACTTCATAGAAAACTTATAAAGTTGGTCATATATATATATATATATAAGCCCCACAGCTGGTTGTAAATTAATTTTATGTAGGCCTACACTGTATACTTGTCATTATTCTCAAACTATTAACAACAACTTCCTGGCAACCGGCAAAGATGACCGCCTGCCAATGTAGACCAGTTATTTTTACGGTACCTTGAAAAGCCCATAATGCTCATATTTATGAAAGCGATGATAATTTATTTTGTTTCGTGTAGAAATTAGCAAAAAAAATAATTTTTAATTCATATATATATTTTTTTCTATATTGAGCACCCGACTAAATTAGCCAATTTTGTCTTGTCCCTTAGGTGGTCAATAGTGTTACTGTAGGCCTAGTCTGGAAAAATAATTTTTGATCTCTAAACAGCTATAAAAACTGAGGAATGACGTTTTCCTACAACAGATTAATTTGGGGGAAAGGAGTAACAAATGAAGTGTTTGTTGCGCATGTGTCGCGATAGGCGGCGCTGTTTAGGGTCCGGGACCGGTTCGCAATTCTCCCGCCCCCCCTCCTGTGCTTCCTGCCCCGGCCACCCGACACCCCGCATTTCTCTGTCAGCTCAATCTTCGTCTAGCGCAGAGCCACTTAAAACTGACAAATGCAGGCCATTATCGTGAAAGCCCCCATCAGCCATTGCGCCGTTTTTCCCATGATTCAATTTGTTGTCGGCAGCCACGCATGGCGAATGGTGGCGTTTTTCGACGCGCCGCCATCTTGCAAATGGCGGCCCCCGGGGACCCTAGCTGGAGCGCCATTGGCATCACTTGGCGCCCGACGACAAATCGGAAGTGACGGAGCGTTGTTTTTTTCGCGCGATTCCCTGGCGGCCGATGGATTACGCGGAGACGCTAAACGCACCTGATAGGAGCGCCGTTGCTCGCCCAAATTCGATCAATTGCGTAGCCGGGGTTTGCGGCTGCTAATGGCTTCCTGGCCGCTGTTGAGGTGGTAATTGAATCAAATGCGGAGCCCCAGCCCCACGCTGCCTTCATTAGGACCATTAGACGGTATTGTCCCATTATAAGCGGCCTTTGGCGACGCCCTGAGACCCCAGCGACGCCTTGGGTGCCTGGGTTGCAGGCGAGAGGCCCATTGCGCAAGCGCGGGTCGACGCTTCTTGTTTGTGGTGTGCTATGGTGTTTCCATCTCCAGTGTCTGACACAGCTAAGCCTGGGTGAATTGTGGGTTTAGCTCTGCCACTCACTAAATCTTGGATGAATGTTGGGGTCAGATCTGGGCTGTCGAATTTTGGGTTCATTGGTCATCATAAATAAATACTTGTAAAAATCGTCATAAAACGATGATCTGTTAACAACAAGATAACCCAATGACGTCATTAAAAATAACCCTGTATCATATATGTACCTGTTCACGTATGAGGTCGAAAGACGAATACTCTATAGCAAGGCATTTGTTACATTTTGACGTCATTTTATATGGATATAAGGTAGACGGTACTTTATTGTAATTTGTTATAATTAAATATGGAAACAGTTAAACACAGGTTTGGTCCTTTATTGCTCGAAATGACGTGCTGTTTTTCTCCATCTAAATGAAGTGACGTCATCTCTAGAATTTGCGGAAAATGTTGTGTGTAATCCAAAACGCCAGTTTGTGGTAGTCAATAACTGACTATTTCTTGATTGAATGGAAAGTGCAAAACACCATTTGAACACTAAAAACTGAGGATATCCAAGGGTAACATAATTTAAGCCACCCCACCCTGGAAAAAAACTACGTAAATGACTATAGAGACCGCCAAAAATTGTTGGAATTTTGATTAAACTCCCTAAATATGGGAATAACCCCTCTTGCCCCAAGCCTTATTAAGGTGGACACGAATAAATTTTATTCCATTTTGTCGCCTGAAAACCACGTCAGTGTTCCTGAAAACGTGTTTCAGAAGTGAGTATTAAAACCTGCACATCAAAATGAAGTAACCCATGACCATGTTTACATGCGGTGCCATACGTGTGGCGCATATGACTGTTTGGTAAAATCTCGACAGCAAACCCAAGTTTTTCACACAGTTCTCGTTTATGTCTTCGTAATTAAACGTCATTAGTGTATAACGTGTGAACTTGTTGTCGTTTGACTGAAATCGGATTAGTGCTATGAATGTTTTTCGCGAAAATATCCAGTTTTTTTCCCTCTCCTGAAACGTTGATTTTGTGGCGCTTGGTAAGCTATGGTTTGGCATCCATCATATATATCGCTCACCCCAGCCAGCCAGGGTTCAGACGCGTCGAGCGTTGGCCAGAGTGGACCATGGGGCCGCTTATCTGGGCAGCGACATCACGCCCCTCGCCGGAATGCCGTGCTTTTGGAACGGGAGAAACGTTCCTAAACGGGCGATAAGCAGTCCGCTTGGCGCCGCATTTCAAATCGTCCCAACACGTGTCGCCGCCAGGGGTCAGCGACGGACCCTTGGCCGCACGCGGACCTGATTTACGAGCTGTCCTAATGGCGTGTGACAAGGTGTACACCCGTTCTCACCCCCGAAAACGACTCCACCTCACCAGATTTATGGCCCGCGAGACGTGGTTTTACCTTCTTTTGCTCTGTTTGCCATGTATTATGCATTAAGTAGTCCTCCCCCCATTTCGGAATAACAGATTCGGGTGGCACGGGGGACCCATAAATCAGGGCGGATTTTATGAGCGGAGACGCTGGACCCGGCACGCGACGAGGGCCCAACCCCGACCCCGGACGGGAACCTGGACCCGGATTAGCATGTGCGGGCCATGACCCCCGAAAAGTCCGCGATTTGCGATCGCAGCACGAGCCGTTGACGCAAAACTGGGGACTGGCACTTACGACGTTTTTGGAAGAAAAAAAATGCTCGTTTCTGGTTTTGAAATTGAACGTCAGTGGTGACCATTTTCGATACGTTATGGTTTGGCATCCTTCGAATGCCATCTTGTGGTTATGGGGCATTCGGCTTTCAGCCTTGCGGGTATCAGGAAATCATAATGCATGCTTAACTATTTATGACGTCATTCGAGAGCATTGTGGTTAACGGCGTTCATTCAGTGACGTTTTTAGTTGCCATTAAATTGCCAAATGATGACCAGTGAATGGCAGGGCCTACGAACTTATTGACAGGTTTTAATTTACTCACAAGCTAAACATCTCCCGCAAGTCAAACGATCTATCATTCTTCTTTCATAGACTGCCAAAGCAACCTGGATAGTGTAGCCTAAGCCGTTACTAAGTATCCTAAATGTTTCTGTTATAATAATAATATGAGTTTTATTTCCACAAAAATTAATTAAGGGTGGTACAAAAGCACAACACTTATACGCAGCCAGTATTTATAATAAAATTTAAAACGTTGTCCATATTTTGCAGGAATATGCCTCATCTCATGCTAGTGTGAAACAGGCTTGAAAGCTTGCTTAAGAAATTGCAGATGGCCGCCGGTTTTACCCAACGTTTCGTTTCAGTTCCAAATCTGTGATACAATTTGCCTAAATTTCGGTTGCAAGGACAAATATCCCGAAGAGGTTTCTGTGTAGTTCGGTGTCGTTTACATCGTTGTATTTTTTTTTTGGCCCTCTCGTTTCACCCAGCCTTTTTCGTATCCATGTTTTTCTTCACGCATCTTCTCGCGATGGGGTCCTAATCCTGAAATCGCGACGGCGTCCGGCCAGCCCCCATAATGCATCTCGTCCAGCAGACTCCAGCAGGGATGATCGGGTTTCCCCCCACCTACATTGTTAAAATAACAGAAACTGGGGAAGTGGGTTGTGCTTACGGTTTGGGTTCTGAAGGCCTGCGCATAAGAAAATGTCCCAGTTTTTCAGACATGAATGTTTGGATGACCCCAAACTCGAGCACTTTGTGTGTTATCGATAAGATTTCCGATTTTCAGTGTCTGTGTTTTAATGAAACATTTTCAAGTAATATAATGGTGGGAATTTCTTGCTGCCAAATGGTCTCATGTGGGTTTTGGCAGTGGTATTAAGGGGCCGCCCACGAATGACGTCCATCAAGAAGTCGACTTTTTGACCACCTGCCCTTCCCTGCATCCCATGTAACACAAGTTATTATAGAGATGACCCTTTAATTTATTTCGGGAAAATAAACACGCCATGTTGACTGGAAAAATGACCGAAAACTGATGTCAAAATGTCACTAGCCAGGGTTGATGAATTTCCGTTGTAAATGACGTCAAAGTTCCACATGGCATGACTTTAAATCTTTTTAAAACATTTAACTTCAACCTTCCATTGATCGTTCATTAAGCCCTACCGAAAAGATACCCACACAATTTTGCTTCAAATGCTTGCTACAATTTGTAAATTACCTTGAAAATTAAAAGCAACGGCCCTCTGAGATTGCATTGCAGGGAAACACATGTTTCCGGAGGTCTCTAAACATTTTTATTTTAAAAACAAATTTTAGAAGGTTTTTTTAATAAATAAACGAGACCATTTAAAAGAAATATAACATATAAAATAAATTCACATTAAATAAAAATACACGTAACATTTGAAGGGAAAATGTGTGAGTTTTAGTGGCATCCTATTTAGTTCAGCCTTAATGCATAGTTATATTTTATTTTGAAAAATTACGTCGTTTAAGGACTTGTCTGGTTAACGGCGACTTTTCATCGATCAAGAGGATGTCCATGGAAAATGATCCTTATAAAAAGACATCTTATTTACGTACTATGAAGTCATTTTTATGTATTAGTCGATTCGCCTTGATTGTCATTACAACTTACTGTAAATAAATCACAACGTTCCACTTTAGTGCATAGCTATGCATGCATTTAAAATAATGACGTCATTTAAGGACGAGTGACTTTTTATGGAACAATTAAGATGGCGTCCATGGTGGTCCATGCACTAAATTACCTAAAAACCCATTAACATGTTTATTTACGTACTATGAAGTCATTTTTGTACATTAGTTGATTCGCTTTAATTGCCGTTAGCATTTTAATGAAATCATGTTGTTCCACTTTACGGCGATGCTCGCTTTGCGGCGGGGGGTAGCCGTATGAGCGGGGCCCTTCTGCAGTCGAAACACTAATTGCATTAATTGGGGTGGGGGTCCGGTTTCACTGGACGCCACCTTGGCCCAGCTTTCGCCGGACCGGAAGCGGGGATTGCGTGGCCCCGCTGGACTTTTATGGTCGAGTGCAGGGCCTCGTTAAGGGCGCTTCGACCGCAGGCCGTCCGGTGTCCAGCTGACGGAGGGCCGCGAACAAGAAGCGCCATTGTGGCGCTGCGCTTTTAATGGCCGCCTGGTCACCCCAAGAGCGTCGTTCCGCCATCTAAATTAATGTCGTTATTTGTGCGCGTTGCGGGCGAATTAAGTGGGCCGCTATCGATTGTAACCGGATATGCCGCTGCGAACCTGTTTGCGTTCAGAGTCACTCGACGGATGCGGGGCGAGGGGA
>JAQIXS010005570.1:0-12352 GCA_034700785.1 Rossiulus vilnensis
ATCACCCTAAAAATGCCCATATGGTCCATTCTGAACAGAAATTTTCTAGGGGGTGCCAGTCAACCTCCTGGGGGGTGTCTGGCTCCCCTGGCACCCCCCCCCCCTTCTTACGCCCATGCAGTTATACCCTAGTAAAACATCAACTGGAAATATTAATTAATATCAATTGACCACATTGATATTATATTTGGAATTTGACATCAATTCAGTCATTTGGATTAATGGTAGCCATTGACAGCCATAAATCATTTGAAATATCATAATCAAAGCATTAAATCAAAATAGTTGATATTAAGCGATCAGTATGTTCTTCACTATTTTAATTCACCACAAAATGTGACTGCTACTGCAAATCAATCTAAGAAGGAATAAAAACGAAGCAAAATATATACTGGAATTGAGCTTTTATTGTCAATTTGCAAAATTGTTAATGCACGTGTTAGTTCTTATATACAAACTGTATATTTTAATATGTATGTACCTTTTAACATAGTTCACACAAGAATCAATGTAATCTTGATCCTTATGTTGGTGATTTCAGGACGTTCAGTAGGCAGCCTTAAATAAAAAACTAAGACTTCATTTAATACAACTGTAAAAACATGGTACAGTGTATTTAGAAATGAAAACGTTGCAAAAATAACTAGTTTTTAATTTTAGTTGGGTAAAGATGCCCCAATTTTTAGAAAAACTTTTTTACCGCCTCAAATAATAACTTGATTGAAATAAATCTGATCCATTGTAAAGGTAAGCATATTCATGAACTAATTAAAAAATTAGAGACATTAAAACAAGTTATAAGAAAAAACTTATAATTTTTTCAAAAAACATGCAATTTGGGGCATCTGCATGTATCACCACATGCGCAGAAGTGATGCCCCAGTGTGTCAAGTGCCTCTTTTTAGGATTGCCTTAAGTATTTTTACGTTTTTTTTCTTTTCCACTATCATAGTATCTTTGTAATTATACATATGCCCTTTTTGTAGCCATGTGTTACATGAAATGAATGTAATCGATTCAACTGTTTATGCTGTTTTTCGATACATTTCCAAGCATTCGACACTTTGATACTAATCAGAATTGTTACTAACACATGATTCTGAAGATGCGCTCTCGAAATTTGACACTTCTTGAATGTTTTGAATGATACAAATAATCTGGTTTAAATAATAAATTTTGCAAGCTGATGTGGAGAACAGTTAATTTTCCCTCAGTTTACATTGTTCATAAGGCTTCTAAACTTCATACTGTCTTCACTTTGGATTAACTGTCACTACATGGACCTATGGACTATATGGGGTGCGATACGCATGGCGCATAACCCGTTATGGAAACGTAAATAAAAAGCGCAGTTGTTCCACCAAGTTCTATCCGTTTTCGTCATTAAACGCCTGCAGTGAACAACTTCTCTACAATCGAATTAGTTCAGTGTTTCCCCCTCCTGAAAGGTTGATTTCCTGGCACTTGCACCGTTTTGGTTTGGCAGCCATTACATCATTCCGATTTTCGGCTATTTTTTCTGTCTTCTCAAACATTAAACGGTGCGCCTCTCCCCTAGGTTCACATGCCTTGGTTAGGTTCTCATTTGGCCAACCTCCCTTCCCCTGACATTATGACGTCATTAAGGGATGACCCCATCACGTTATACCCGCAAAATCGGGCGCCACCTGCGCTTGTTGGCCATCGTGCCAAAAGCGGGAATAAGACAAACACCGCAGCCAAATCCTGCATGTTTTCAGCCAATCCAGCGAATTCGCAAGCCCAACTTCCGTCATGGCTGTCAGGGACAATGAAACTGCCAACATCAGGAGTTTTGGACACGCTTTTCAGACAAAGAAAAAACAAAATGCGGCACATAAAAGCCAAACAGGAAGCAGAAGCTGGCAGATCACCCTGCAGACTCGTGATAAAACTATCAATTATTCTTATTCTTTTTCAAAATATGGTCCCACGTTGGTCGTTCTTCCTGGTGTTGCTCTGGAGCAGCCAAGCAACAGGCTTTTTCTGGAACTTGGGCAACTTGCCGCCCAACCCTGGTGAGCAGCAGCGAAAGCCACGATTCGGAAGCGGAAACCCTCGCAATTTTCTCAAAGTTTTGGTGAAATTTCAGAGAAGTTGGGCTCGTGTCCACGCCCGGTAAGACCGCTGGGGAGCTGCTTGGAGTGCGAGTTTCCCAACCACGACGAGTGTCCTGGGAACCTCCTGTGCTGCGAGCAGTCCAATGGAGACCAATGCTGCACCCCTGCTCTCAGGTTAGGATTTTTCGTTTATTTCTTGAAAAATACATTGTCAAACTGCAAACCCCTTTTTCCCCGGTGGAATGACGTCATTTGATGTCATTTTTTTCGGTACAGACGTGACTTGACGTGACGTCATTTGTCAAAGCAAAATAACAGTTTTCGAATTTGGAACAATGACGTCATGTTTTGGTGCAGATGATGTCGTTTTTTTATGAAAAACGACGCAGCTAGAATGACGTCATTTAATGTCATTTTTTCGGTACAGACGTGACGTGACGTCATTTGTCAAAGGAAAATAACAATGTTCGAATTTCGAACAATGACGTCATGTTTTGGTACGGATGAGGCATTTTTTTAATGAAAAATGACGCAGCTAGAATGGCGTCATTTAATGTCAGTTTTTCGGTACAGACGTGACGTGACGTCATTTGTCAAAGGAAAATAACAATTTTCGAATTTCGAACAATGACGCCATGTTTTGGTACGCAGCTAGAATGGCGTCATTTAATGTCATTTTTTTCGGTACAGACGTGACGTCATTTGAAAACGAAATAAGAATTTTCGAATTTCGAGCAATCGACAACAATTTCGAACAATGGAGTCATGTTTCGGTACAGATGAGGTCGTTTTTAAGTGAAAAACGATGCAGCTAGAATGACGTCATTTGATGCCATTATTTCAGTACAGACGTGACGTGACGTCATTTGAAGGCAAAAAAAGTATTTCGAACAATGACATGTTTTGCCAAGTACAGATCAATGATTTCAACATTTTTGATGTTCACTTTGAACCACGATACCGAAATTATCCATTTCTTTTAGAACGGGATGAGACCGATACTGACGCCGTCGCCAACAAGAAGTCGCTGGGGTTTATTTATTCAAAAACATTCCAAAGAATCAATTATTACGATAAACATTCTATAAAAGCTAGGCACATATCAAAGACACATTGAATTCACAATATTAAATTAGTTTGAGCCCAGGCATTGTGATAAACATTTAAATATTTAAAAGCATTGTGGTAGGGAAATGCAATGTTTTATGAAATATCTGAAAATGTGTCACGGAAATGTACTTGACCTTAATTTTCTCTGTCAACTGTGTAAATAAATAAAACTATTAAATACAGTTCAGTGTGAAAGTTTTAATTTAATTTACTGTTTTTGAATATTGCAAGTGTAACAGTAAAGCCCCATCACGTGGGTCTTACTTGAATGATGTAGGAACTTACATTGGAATTTTTAGGAACCTAAAAACCCCTATATAGCGGTACCATGTTCCAAAACATCACATGACCAGAGAATCAGAATACTGTAAAATGGAAAAAAATTCTAATTAATTGTTTCCTTTTATTATCAATTATTGATTACCTTCAATCATAGGCCTATGCCTATGGATTAGAATTTAGAGTATTTCTTGAAAATTTCCTTGCAAGGTCTATGAATATTGCAAGTGTTTATTAAGTTTGTTGACGTCAATTCAAACTCGAATTTCGATTTACAAAAATAAATAAAGCGAAATAAAACAAATTGGTTGGAATGCCATCCCAAACAATTCAACAAAAAGAAATTTGGAAATGTACGTTATTTTCACCTAACTAATCCATCGCATATGTCACCATGTTTACAACGCATTTATGACTGAACATCACGCGATCAATTCATTGATCTCAAGTAAGAATAGTTTGAGATAACGTTAATCAACACCAATTCAAAACGAAATCTCTTAGCTATCCGTATTTATATTGCCATCACATTTATATCGCTACGACACGCAGACATTGTGCGATATAAACAATAAACAATTGGGATAAACAATCCCATAAAATGATAAAATTGAACAGGAATATCGAACCTGCCAGATATGATCAATCATTTAATAGATTCGAGTGTTGGATTTGAAAAATAAGTTCAGATGCCACTGGAGCACTACAGCAACATGAAACAAGAGGATGAAATTGCAGAGATACTTCTCACCCGTGAGTATAATCTTATACTCAAAAAAAGTGATTTATGCTTCAATGAACTCCGAGCGTTTCTCATGGATGTCCAAATTGCAGCTGCCAAAAAAGTCACTTTTCTGCAAATTTTGCCTAAACTGCATTTTGTCGATGAAGGAAAAGTTGACAAATTCAGGTGTTGTGCTTGCGGTGACTTAGCTGTGTATCATTATCACGCCATATGCAAGCATGTGTACTGTGGGAAATGCCACGGTCGATTTCACAACAGACCTTGTCTAGTTAACGGCTGCACCAATGACGTCATAAAAGAGGTAAGTGTCAAGTTTTATGATTACATGCATGCCATAACTGAGCATATATGAGCCATTAATGCCCATGTAGGCCTATAGGTCCGTGACCGTTCTCAAAGTTTCATAAGCGTGCGTGTAGCAGTAGATTCAATAATGTGCAATTAATAAATTTTACGTTTTTATTTTGCCTCAATGTCAATTAAATTGTACTGGGTTGAACAACGCGTTTTCGAGCTAACTTGGGCTCACAGATAGGCCTATGATCGTTTATCAATAACGTTGGTCGTGGCGTATTGGGTGATTGTATATACATGAATATATACATTCATGCACTTTGAGTATTTAAGTATATATATTTATTCAATAATCTCGCACGAAGTTCGAAAATAGCTTGTGTGTCACGAGTATTATCCAATGACAACAATACAATTACATCACTATTTTTAAAAGCACTAATAATAAACAATAGAAAACATAAAAATCAAGTGCAATTACATTACGATTTGCACTATCTTTCGATTAAATATATCTTCAATTCTTATATAACAATGTAGATTAAAACAACATAACAATAACAATATAAAATTCAACAAACAGCCACCTCAGCGAATTAATACAAATGCTATTACATTGTTGTCAATTAACTGTCAAATATAAAAAATCAAATGTTCAACTCACATATATTCCGACTGACTTGATGCATGCAATAGATTAGAACAGTATAATACAATGTATTACAAGCAAAGTTCACAGGTCTATATACATGTACATGAACACTGTATGGCTGTATACATGTACATGCTCGTTGTACGACTATATTCATGTACACTGAATGTCTAATTGACATCGCAATACATGGTAACTTTAGAGAAAACCATATATCACTGTACATGGCAACATTTGGAAAATGTACATGTATTCGACTTTTTAATACTGAAACAATCTCATAACTGTTTACTTCCCTTAAGCTAATGTGTTAATTTCTAATGCCAATAAAACTTTAACTTTGAGATAATGTATTATGTTTTTCAGATAAAGACATATTTAGAGATATGCATCCCCATATATGTAAATATATTGACATTATATGGTTATGGAAGACCTTGTGAATGTATATAGAAATGCATGTACAAGTAATCATTATATGGCAAAGCATGGAAATGAATGGTCATAAGTGGAATAAGTCATACATGCCCATATATGACTCATATTTAGTTTTCCACCCATCAAAAAATAGCCTTAATATTAGTGCTCAATATATCAGTCGCCTGTGTTAATGTTAAGACGTTTATTGCTTGGATTCCATTCAGCTCAGTAAATTTAAATGCAACGAAGCAAATACAATTTATTATAAATAACCATTTCATAGCGGAGTATTTTTAGGTCTTTCAAGACCCAACATTTGAATCTGGAGTTTGGAGCTTGCACGCGTACTGCCTGCATAAAGACTATGGGTGCATTGAATCAATGCCCCTCTTTGAGATACTGGTAATTATAAGTGCTGTTTACCTTATTTTATAGCCTTATCCTTTATAGCCTAGCCTGAATGATAAGCTGGTTTTTTCAATTTTTAATAGAAAAAAAAGCTTATCTTTCTCTAACTTTATCTGGCACACACCTGATTTGAAACGATGTATCATGTTTACAAAGTGTTAAAATTTATATATAGATCAGTTGACCCCCAAAAGAACAAAGGAGCAAAATCGACCATTCATGTCAAATAGATAGATAGATATTTATTAAATAATCTCGCTCGAAGTTCAAAGGAACTTGTGTGTCATCATTAGTTTAAACAACAACAATAATAAAGTATAATCCTAGATCAACAGTGCAGTTTCAAACACAATTTTAGCAACACTAATAATAAACAATAGAAAGGTTCACAAAAATAAAACGCAGTTACAATACAATTCATACTATCGTCCTATTAAAAATATTTTCAATTCCGTTTTCATTTCACCGAGCACATCCAGTGTTAATAGGTTTTCTGGCAGTCCATTAAACACCAAAGGAACATTGTACAGACACATTTGCTTCCCATAATCATTTTTGATATTTATGACTGAAAATCTATATGTACTTTTTCTTAAAATATTTGATACCGCCTGCAAAACTCTTTTATAACGACTATTAAAATAGTTATTTATTACGGTTACATGATCCTTCAATTGTTTAATATTTAATATTCGTAATTGGTTATAAAGATCATCAGTTTTCAGATTACTATTTTCTTTAAACAAAATTGTAACTATCTTACTTTGAAGTTTTTGTAACCTCCTTAAATTTGCTTCTGTTGCAAAACCATATATTTCTATCCCATATCTTTGAATACTTACAATCCATGCACAATATAACATCATTTCATTTTTCTTACTGAAATAGTTCCTAACGTAATACAAGCTAATCATAGTTATTCTTAATCTGATGATCAAATTTTCAATGTATCTCTTATGTATCCATTTGGTATCCGATGACAAACTTAGGTATTTAACCTCTTTTACATTTTGTAATATCGTATCTCTCTCCTTACAATTATCCTTATTACAGTTTATATCAAGAATAAAAATGTCCAAATTTTTTATAACATGGTTTTTTTTGGGGGGGGGGGGGATTTAACAAGCACATATTAAGTTTTAGTTTCACTTATATAAACCTCATTCACAACAAACCATCTGTTTATCATATCAAGATTTGCTTGCCACTGAAGGCAGATTAATCATTTTTTCATAATCACAATTAGAGTTGATTAACACAATATAATCAGAAAACAAACAAACATTAGATTCATTTATCACCTCCATGACATCATGAACATAAATTAAAAACAATAAAGGACCCAAAACAGATCCCTGCAGTACACCAAAAGTGTTAATGGTCATCTTCAAATAGTACTAAATAGCTCAAGAAAATACATGTACTGGTTAATATAGAGATCGTATTTCGTTTTTCAGATAGAGACATATCTGTAAATACATTCTTTTACAATTTTGCTTTAACTGACATCTAACTGCGTACAAAATCAAGTGTATTTTACAAAATCATATGGATACAAAATCAAGTGTGAATGCAAGGTAATTACCTTAAATCTTACCTTAACCTTAAAAACTTAAGAAAAACCCTGATTCCAAGTCTTTAAGGTTAAGGTAAGTTGCAAGCTAATTACCTTGAAACTAACCTTAACCTTAAAAACATGGGAAAAACCCTGATTCAACAAATCCACACTTGATTTTGTATACGGATGATTTTGCAAAATACGCTTGAAAATACACCTTAAACCAATAAAAGTGAGTACACCGGAGAAGCAAAGAACATCTCAATGACTGAACAATGCCCAAACTATTTGCACGCAGGATCACATGAGAAGATGCAAATTCTTAAAAACGAGACTCTTACCACGTGTTTGGACCAGATCACTAAACGATGACTACCACGCAAGGGTAAAGACCATGCCAAAGCTCAGTGATTAAAAGTTACAAAATTAACAAATGTGATGAAATTGGCATTCTTCTCATAGTTAGAAGAAGACATTGCAAACACAAGGAAAGATTTGGCGAAATTTCGAGATGAACTATCCCAATGCATAACCACAGGCAAGGAGTTGAGCAGAAAAATAAGTATGCTGGACAGTTTTTGCAATAGATTTGAGGCAGAAATATGCAGTACGAAGACCAAGTTGAAGCGATTTGAAGCTCTCATGAACGACAAAATACAAGATCTTGCGAGGACATCTAAGGATGAACTGCTCGTGGATTTATCCATTGCATTAACCGAAAGACTAAGGAAGTAAATGAAAGAAGACATCGAGGCACATTTCGACAAACAAAAACCCAATCTAGAAAGATTCATAGAAATCAGTGTATCTGAAAAAAACACACACGTTAGAAGGCGATTTAAGCAGCAGAACAGAACAAAAAGTTACCGAACTGAAAGAACAACTGAAAGTACTTTTAAAGGATGAGACCAAAGCAACAAAGCATCTGATTGAAGAAAATCTAAAAATGATGGAGGACAAAAAGAACGACACGAAAGGTAAGCTAACCAAGCGCCAATAAAACCTTGATTAACTTGATTATCACGACTCGATTAATTCGCAAAGAACATTTAGGTAAGGAAGCACAGCCAGGCGTAGTTTAGCACGATGATTAAATTGGTAAATTGAATGGAAAATTAATTTTAGTTTATGGCGTATCATCCATGTATCTTCTCCAACAGCACCCTCTTGAAGCAGCAAATTTGCTTTAACACACATCGCTCCACAAGTTCTTAAAAGATTGGTAGTGTTTTAATTGTTAGGATGTTAATGTATATTGTTATTATAGTAATTTTATTTGATTTGGTCATTCTCAGCATTGAGGAAACCATGGTCATCTGTGGTTGGCATGTATTGGTGGTCGCCAATGTATTTGTTAATTATATTTAGAATTATGGTATATCATAGTTGTTATAGTTACTATATTTTTGTCGGCATTGTATCTAAATTTTCGTACATTTGGTTGAATTTTGGCTGAAAGTTGTAAATTTCGTAATTGTTATGTTCGGAATTTTTTCGCATTAGCTACTAGCGGTCAATTTAGCAGTAGTGAATTATATTTGGAATTATAGTATATTATAGTTATTATAGTTTGGTCGGCATTGTATCTAAATGTACGTATAGTTGGTTGAATTGTTGGTAATTGGCTGCAAGTTGCCGATTGAACATTAACATAAGATGCAGAAATCATATTCCTAAACAAATAAACAAACACCCCTGTATACACATTTTTAGAATACGAGGAATTGAACTATAACTTAACAAAAAATTTTATTGTAACATTTTAAGAGCATCAAAAGGCAAAAATCGAAATACAACATCGAGAGATAGAAGAACTGCGAGCCAATGTGCAAAAAATCCTCCAGCAAAACAATGTAGCGAAGCCAGGTAAGCATAGTTTTGCATTTAACTTTTTGAAAACCTGGTAACTGACAAATTAAGACGCTTGTGGCAGAGTCAGCCTACCTCATGAATCAATCAGCAGCAATTAACAAAAATTTCCTTCAATTTCTCAAAAAATTCATTCATTTCTAATGCTCACAAAATAATGTCAAAAATCCAATTACATTCACGCATTTGTTACAATAATCGATCTTTCAATGCACTTTTAGAATCGCAAGTTCAAACATGCGAAGAAGTAAGAACGCTGAAAGAATTGGTAAAAGAACAGCAGTCTAGGATGCAACGTTTGGAATTGGAACAAGGCGCATCTATCAAGAAAGATATCAAGAAAATCAATGCCAGCATCATGGACAGCCTGCAGTCCAACATACAAGGGTTAACCATGCAACTAAATCTGCAAAAGCAGAGGATGCAAGAATTGATATCAAAACGAGACGTGGCGTGGCAAGAAGCAAATGCTTTCTTCAACCGTGAGTTAAATGGGGCTTATTTGTTATGCCAAAGATGACAAACTAAGGGCCGGTTACGCTATTGTAGGTTAAATAAAAGGTTATCTAATCTGGGGCTAACAATAACCACAAGTTAATCCGAGGGTTTATAGGTTTTTGTTGCACCATTTCACTCTAGGGGTTTTTAGCTAAGAATATAGTAAGCATGGGAAAGTTGCATTCAATTACTGACATTAGATAGCCCTGGTGGAAAGATCAGTATGAACACTTTCAGTGGATATCAGTATGAATTTACTGATCATATGCTGTCATCAGTAAAAAATGCAGTTATATCACTAGCCATACTGATATTAGTAGTCTCAAAACCCATTATAATACTGCTATTCCCCCAAATCCCTGCTAGTCATAAAAACCACTAACTGATATCTCTTATCATACTGACATCAGCAGCCTAAAATACAGAAATCATGAAATCCAGAGTAACCTAAGGGTTTATAAGTTTTTGTAGTACCATTCTACTCTAGGGATTTTTAGCCCAAAATATAGTAAACATGGAGATGGCCCGATGCGGCTATGGACTCTGGGAAAATTGCATTGTATTACTAACCTCAGGTAATCCCGGTGGAAAGATCAGTATGCACACTTTCAGTATATACATGTATCAGCATAAATATACTGATCATATACTGTTATAAGCAAAAAAATATAGTGATGCACTATATTTTTTTAAAAATATATATATATTGTCTTTTGGGACTTCTAATATCAGTATGTTTAGTGATATAGCTATATTTTGTTTGTTAATAACAGTATATGATCATCGACTTGTAAGAATATATATATAGTGAAATCAGTATAAAATCAAACTGATATTAGTAGAGAATCACATACTGATCTTTTCTACAGGGTAACCCTACCTATCAGCTGGGTTAAGGTTAACCCAGGGTTAATTGCAATGCTTTTCCTTAGTTATCTAGAGGTTTACCTTGAATCTTGATTAACCTTTGTTGGTGCAACCGGCCCTAAAAATTTTGTAAAGAAATTATGAAAATTGAATAGAAAATTTCCATTTTTCCGGTTAAATCAGTGCATTAGTAAAAATGATAAATTTGGATCAATTTCACATTTTATAAATGACTTGGATCGAAATCTTTAAATTACTGACGTATCGTATGCCGTTTCTAATGAAATACACCATAAATTACGTTTTCAGAAAATGGGGAAGATGGTCCAGAGGACGATAGGGTAAATATTAATGATTAATTCCTTTTTCACTGTAATGTTTCACTGTAAATGTACAACATGTGAATATTGTAACAGCAATATGCTGCAGTTTGTAATGCATCTATGCCTGTATATTGTATAAGAATGTAACAACATACATTACATGAACATATATGGCCATTCAGGTACATTTGTAGTAATATATGGATGTGTGGTCATATGTAAACATTTACGACCATACAAGTCCATTTGTAGGCAACTTAGGATTTCATCATATATGAAATAAATGGATATGTATGCAAATATATCAAACTGTATCGCCATACAGGTCGACTTGTGACCAGTTTCTGGTAGAACCATACATGGAAACAAAATCAAAATCCACATATTAACAGTGTTTGGTCATTTATGGACATGATTCGACATACATCGTCTATTTGTGGCTAATTTCTGGTCTGATTGACAACCACACTATCGACAAAAATCAAATGTGTCCATATATTAACAGTATATAACATGTATCCATACAAATGTAGTATATGGCCATGCATGTTCATGCAAATTTAGGATTTAACCATGAATGGAAGAAATCAAATGTCCATATATCCTTTTTTACCCAGGATTCATGGAATGGAACATATTTCCTTTTGAACATATTGTTGTTTCAAATGGGACAAATTGCATACTGCGTTCGGTTGCGTGCAACCGACTTAGTCCCACCTACATGCGGTAAAACTCCGCCCCCGTGCATCGAAATGACGCCATTTTCGAGGTGCGACCAATTTAATGTGAATTTAATGTGAAATTAATTCATGATGTTACGTTTAATTACGTGATTTTTTGTAATTATTTCTAGACGAAACGGAAAATAACTTTGAATCCACCGATGTAATCATGCGAGTTATTCTCTCAAACCAAACCAAATTTTTTAAAATGTACCTGCATGCTCTTAAGTATTTCTTGAAATTTTCACCATTCCAGGTAACCGTTTGGTGCAAAACGTTTTTCGATACTTCCTATCGGCTTATACAGTGGACACAGACGTGAAATTTCGGACTGGCTACAGGATGGTACGACAATGCTCGGGCGATTAATTGTTGGCGTGCGAAACAAGAAACTGCCAGTGATAGTGATAGCGATCATGTGGACCGACATTAAATTCGTAAAAGCCAGCTACGATGTTTCCTCTTACATGTACATGCTCGGATAAATGCCACAGCAGTTAAGACTTGGCATAATTTTTGCAGTACCGTA
>JAQIXS010005571.1:0-12352 GCA_034700785.1 Rossiulus vilnensis
GTAGAAAAAAAATTAAGCAGGACTACTTGTACATGTAGTTGGTTTTAATTTATTTAGCTAAATTACTTTCTTAAGCTTAATTCTGTTTTGGATACTCTTACTTATACTTAATCATCGATTAAACATTTTAAATTTCGATGGCTTAGCAAGCTATCATTTTCTATTATATGAACTATATTATGAACTAAATTATTTTCTAAAAATTGTCCTTTTTAATACATGTATTTGTTTTTTGGAAAAATCTTTTTTTTGCAATAAAAAACCAAACAAATACATGTATTAGAAACTCAATTTGTAGAAAAAACATTAAGCAGGATTAGTTGGTTTTAATTTCTTAATCTAAATTACTTAATCTTTCTTAATCTTAATTATGTTTTGTATACTTTTACTTCTAACAATCATCGATTAAACATTTCATGTTTCAATAGCCTGCTTAATTTTGTTTTAAACATTTTCTAATACATATACTTGTTTTTTGTGTTGCAAAAGAAGCTGTATAACTATTTTTCCAGAATTTTGCTTTACAATACTTAATATTCTGGATTTTCAATCAAATAATAAAATTTAAGCATCATAAATTCAAGTCTAATAGTAAGGTTATTTTCATTATAACTTTTTTATTCATAACACAATCTCAGTCAGTATAGAAATGTCCTCATTATCCTTAATTTGGCGCTTGTTTGCTGATTAGTAACGATGTCATTGAAGATAATGCCTCGTTAAATTGGTTTATCATAGTTAGTTGACTGTTAAAGTCTGTTTAGATCTTGGATGACTTAATGGAAAGAAGCCATTGAATATTGATTAAATTCAGTTATAGATCATACTTTTTATAACATGGATGGAAAGTTATTTTATATATTTAAGTTGTATTGGTGAATAACAAGGGCAGATTTTAATATTGTAATCATTTGAACTATTATATGCATACATTTTATATGAATTTTTTAATTTTTAAAATAAATGAATGCATACAATTATTTAGTTTTTATTTGTTAGGACAGTAGGAAACCTCATTTTTGTCATGATTAATTATGATTTACAATGATTCACATGATTTACAAATTTTGATGCTTGCAATTTAAATCAGAAATAATTCTTGTTAACAATTAAATAAAATTTTAGCACTTGATTGCTTTTGTTTTTTCGTTAAATAAAAAAATGATAATTTTTATTGATCTAGTTACTGAGTGAGTTTACCTATATCCTTGTTTTGATAATTATTACATATTTGGATCCTCAATGATATTTATTAACAAATAAAATAATGTGGGTAAATTTACTTACTCAGCCTCTTCAACGGGGCTAGTTAATGCTAGGAAGACGCAATTCACTAAAATAGTTAAAATCACGAAGTAATCGAAATATCTGGATTGACTTGTCAAGGATATTTATTAGTTGACTTTGGAAACCTTCGCTAATTTGACCAAACTCTAATCTTGACTCACTCTATGAACTCTTTTGAACTTTGTTTGGCGTAGATTGTTTTTGTTTTTCCTGGTAGGAATTTATAGGCAATGTGCCAGTTTTCTTGATTTGTTGTTGGAGATATTAATTATTTAACACTGGTAATTTATTACGCTTTGAAATACAATGTAGATGCTCTAATAAATCAATGCCATCACATATAAATTAGCAGGAAAAAATTAGTAGATTGTTTTGCCTCTGGTTACTGGAAAAATAAAACTGTTCATTTGGCATTGTTAAAATTTCAATGTACAGTAGATCAAAAAGTGTTGCCAATTGATGTTTATCTTGAAAAACGTTTTTAAAAAATATAAAAAGATACATTTACTATACAATGCTGTATTAAAACCTCACTCAAACTTGGATGCAGTTTAAATTAGCACTGTTTAAATTAACTTAAAAAACGAAAACCAAAGGTCTAATGAACCCCTTTGATTCTTGATCACAAAAATGCAAAATAACATACTTTTTCATTACTACGTTTTTTAATAACATAATTTGCATTTTCCTCAATTTCTTGATAAATTAAACCCCGTTTTTGTTTGAACTTTGGCACCAACAGTTCAAGAATTGTTTATAGATATGTTACTATTTGCAATTGATCACTTAAACTGACAAAACTAAATGAATACTACAGTATACTACAGTAGCATACTAAATTAATACTAAAGTATACTACAGCAGTATACTTTAGTATTAATTTAGTTTTGCAAGTGTTAAAGGGATCAACTGCAAATATTAACGTGTCTAGAAAAATGTTCTGAACTGTTGGTGCCAAAGTTCAAACAAAAACGGGGTTTAATTTAGCGAGAAATTGAAGAAAATTTAAATTACGTTATTAAAAAACGTAGTAATTTATGCGTTGTTATGAATTTGCTACTACTTTTTGACTTGTGATTTTTGGTATTTTATAGTTTATTTAAATAGTGCTTTTTGAAACCACTTCAAAATTTGAAGAAAGTTTTAGTTTAGAATTTTATACAAAATGCCTATTTTACTCTTTAATTAGTACACTTTTCTTCAGCATTATTTATAAAAATTGCTATTGGCAAAGGATATCCAAAAGGATTATAAATGTATTTATTAGACAAGAAGATGCATTATCTAATTTTAAATCGGAATAGTTGGTTTTGTGAACAATTTATTACACTTAAAGTGCATCTAATTTGACTGGCAGGACAAAATCTCGTTTAATTTTATTAATCCCTTTAGGTTGGCCAGTTTCTTTGCGTGTAAGTGTAGTTTTATAAAACTAAATATGTACGTGAATGAAATACACATTTCTATTCGCAATCAGATACATTAACTGATGTATTCTTGTTTAAAAATAGGTGTTTCTGGATTTTAGCCAGAATCTGCATTGTTTAAAGTAATTTCTGACACATCGATTTTTTTCTGGGTTTAAAATTTATTTTTGCCGGAAAGCGTAAAGCACATTTTTCGGCAAAAATTCGCGTGATCGTGTATGCAAAACGAGGTTAATATTTGATTAGACAGATAAATTTAATGGCTGTTTATTTATCATCTGTTTAAACTCGTATTCATATTGATGACGATGCAAATGAACCGGGGCGCAAACCCCTTCGACCAAAATCAAGCAGCGCTGGTGTCTCTTGTAAAAACCGACTTATTTATTTATTTATTTATGAAAAACGGGTGATAACTTTCCGTGAAATAACGATTTGCATAATTGTGGAAAACCTATCAACGACATGAAGTCATAGTGCTCACAATTGAATATAATTTCGTATTTGAGTCTCTCAGGAAATTAAATTTTAAAGAAATATCAGCTTACTGTGGAAAATAAAATCATTTAGGTCACATTTAGGTTAGTTTCATCATCAACATCCCGTTCAGTAGGTATAAGGACTGAAATTTGATAATTTTTCTGCAAAGTTAATTTGAAAACGAGTTTATCATGTAAGATCAACATGTATTTTCAAAAATTTTGTTTAAATTTTGTTTAGCTTATATCAAACTATGAAATCATATATTAAACTAAAATAAAATAAAATTTAAATTGATACACTTTTTGCCAATACAATTTAACCCCATAATGTCGGAATATATTAAAATATGTATAAGATAAAATACTATAAATTATTATACCATAATTATATCAAAATTATCTTGAATTGAGACTTATAAGTATATTCTGTAATATGCCTGAAATTATAATGCATGCAATATATTTTAAAACATATTCTGAAATATAGGTCTTATGTTAAACTATTATAAAATCTTTATAATACTAGTGTATACAAACTATATAATAGTTTTAAAATATATTGTGTAATATAATTTCGGATATATTACATACCTGAACTGTGAGAGCATGCTAAAAGTCCCAATTCATGACATTTCTGGTATATTAATAAGTATGGTTTTAAGAATATTTTGTCACATATTATCCTATATATTTTGAGATATATCCCAACATTAAGTGGTGTTCTATTTTTTTTAGTGAGATTTGGAATTATCCATGTAATTCGTGTACGTTCGTTATAAATATTTCGTTTTACGGCCAAAGTTTCAGGGACCTATCAAGGCCGTAAAGTGATGAATGAGTGTATTCGAAAGTTCGTAACGGGTTAGAAGTGTGAAAGTAATTTCCTGAGAGCCCAAGAATAGGTCTGTCCACTCGAGAGCTAAGTGCTCTGCGACCCGCCCAAGCAGCTCTCCGATAGCACTCTCATAATCGTGTCCACAGGCTAGTTTCGCTCTCCCCTCCCAGATCAAGCAGGCATCCCAGACATACTATAAATCATATATTTACTATTTTTGGTTAAATTATCCTTTATTTTCATATTTTTCAGTAAAATATTCTGATTTCCATCATTTGAGTTTTCTTATAATTTGATAAACTTTAGGTACCATTCCTTCATTCCATTAATTACTGATAAGCAAAGTGGCACGGGAGTTTATTTTAAAATCCGTAATTTGTAATAATAATTTTTCTCAGAATTTTTGCCTACGGCGTTCTATTAATTACGAATATTTCTAAGAAAATTTTGGCTATATATATTTGCCAAGATCAATGATGCATTATCTCGGTTTTAATTTTTTTTAAATTTTGACCTAAAACATTCCATTACTTGTTATTCCTCAAGTTTTTTTTCCTTAGACAAATATAGGCAAAATCCATTCATTTGTCATGATTTTTTTTCAAAAAAACAAACAAACAAACATCGAATTTTGTTTTCAATGGCTGAATTAAATGATCCTATCTCTTATCAAAGAATTAAAAAAAGTTAATAACATAGCAATAAGTCATTGAAATTTAAATATTAGAATTATTTTGAAAATGTTTACAAAAATAACTATGTCTACAGCACTAAATTAAATTTATCATTTATAAAACTTTTGGATTGATAACATTTTATCCCATGTCTTTACGTATATTTTTTTGTTGAAAAAAATGCCTGGGATATGTACAGATGGATACACAGTCTTACGTCCTTTAGTCACGGTCAAGTACAGGGTGGTTTTGGGTCATTAAGATGGCGGAACGTTCAGAGCCACGGATGTTGGATTCACATTAACTAATTGTTTTTTTTCCTGGATTTTGACATGCACGAAATTAATTGTTAGATTAAACACGCAAATTGCTCGTTTTCCTGCAAATGAAAGGATACTGGTTCGTTGACACGAATAAAACTGCTCGTCTAATGGGATTCCAGGGTGAGAATATGAAAAGGGCCCTGGTGGCAGAAAATCGGTTGATGTAGTGATTCGAAAACCGTGTGGAAATCACGCAAAATGTCTGAAAAATAAAATAAATCAATTATTTTTAGGCTACCAGTATCTCAGTGCTATAGCAAGATCCGGTTGTACCCACCGAAGTTAAGCCTCTAGTTAAAACTCTAGTTAACCAAGGAAAAGCATTGTGCCTCAGCATGTTGTCAATTAAACATGAGTTAACTTGAGGTTTGTAATTTAATAAAATTTTCCCGAAATTCCTAGCTCCAACAGGCTATAACAAGGCTAAGAAAAAGTATCATATCAAAATGTTTTAAATTTGTTGTTGAAAATGGAAGGAATTTTTTAAAGTGTGATTAGGATAATTAATTCGCCCATTTTCATAAAAGATTGAATTAAAAACCTAAAAATCATACTTCTTTGCCATGAGAAATAAATAGGACAAAGTTTCATTTCAGAAATTTCCAAATAAACAACTTTCATGCAAGACCAAAAACAGTTTAGTTTTTAAAATATAAATAAGGATATTTAAATGAAAACCGTTTGAGTTGAGTTAAAATATTACATTGGTAAAAATAAATATGACTTTGGTAAAGATTTGGAAAATGTTCATACAATTAAAATCAACACTTTCAAAAACACTTGTTTACAGTCAAAAAACATCAGACCTTTTAATTGAAAAAATCCAGTTAAACAATTTAAGAATCAACACACATATCAGATATCAGATCAGTTCTATTTTAATTAATCCAAAAAAACCTTTAATTACAAAAAAAAGTTGGACAATTTAAGTATCAACACTTTTAAAGTAGTTTTCTAAAATGAAACATTAAGTAAGTGTTTAAAAAAATAAAAATTAGCCAATTTTCATATAAGTTGAATTTCAGGAATGAAACAAGTTTTAATTTAAAAATGTAAAATCAAACTTCTTTACCGTCAAAACTAAATCGGATAAATTTGATTGAAAAACCCAAAAAGGTCAAAGTTTGTACAAAACGTAATCAAGTTTCATATGAAAAAACCGAACGAAAGCCTTTTTTTTAAATAAAAAAATCTTCAAAAACTTTTCAAAAATCTTACCTTTTCGAATGAAACCCCATCGAAATCCTCCACGGGTCTTCCGAAAATGCCCGGGGGTACGGGTTCGAACTGCTCGGGTACAACGGCCCCGTCCAGCAGGGTGCTCGCTCTTTTGGGCACGAACCCGTAATCCTTGGTGGCCTGGGCGATCCTCAGCCGGATGTTCCGGCACGAATCCCGATCAAATATCTTGAATTGATTTCTGCACTGATTCTGCGCCGAATTTCTCACGCCCGTTAATCCTAATCCCGCTCTAAATCCGTTTTCCACCTCCGCCTCACTTAATCCGTTCATCTTGAACTGCTTGCGGCCACCGGTCACATGACGTTGCACTGACCACTCTTACCTCGACCGTCGTTAATCAAATACTCGCACGCACTGCTTCGTATCGCTGCTCCATAATTTTTCTTAAAAAATTCTTCGATTTTTCTTCTTCAAATTTTCAAATTTCTTGGCTCTAATATTTGACCAGAATATGTTTACTTCCTGTTGTTGTAATTTAAGTTTTTTTTTCTTGTTTTTTTTGGTTTTTTTTTTTTGTAAAAACAACCGAAGTTTCAAGCTGGCATTTTTCTGTGTTAATTTCACTTCACTCAGACCTCGAAGCTTGACCACTGGATCGGTAGCTGGACAATCCAGGTGCTGTTTTTTTGTGTGGCCCTTTCATCTACACGTAGCAACAGCACGTCAATGCATTCTAATTAAACTTATTTTTTCGATATTTGCTTACTGCGCATGCGCATCCAGGTCTGGATGGCTGGATCAAGGGCATGGAGACGTCTGGGAATGTCCACTAAACGTTTCTTCTAACTTCGTTTAACTAAACGCCGATTAAGTCCTTCGGAAGGTTTCCTGTTTTCGCACTGGTTGCATGGCTCTGGTCAGTGGCTAAAATACCAGGGCTCGCTCAATTGCCCAGGGCTTATTTCATTTAGCTCGTTCGTTAGTGTAGGCCGAAGCAGTTTGTATAAATTATGAGGTTTATTCATGCTAATTTCGTCCTCGGGCTGCCGTGGAGGAGCATTTATACGTTTACTGTGTGCCATGTGCTAAAACGCAGCACCCTCCTAAAAATGCCCATTCCGAAACCTCGTAATTGGGTAGAAATGCGTTGCCATGGCAACCCGGACAAACAGTTTGGACGGGTGGATTGAGGGGCTGGCTGGGAGGGAGATTGGTAAAATCGATGACAACTAGCAGGTCACGCTTTAATCCAATTAATGACCACTGTGGGCACCAGGTACATGTATATGAAATTTCCTTTAAAATTGTTTTGGTTTAAAATTTGAGGCCAAGGTTAGGGCCCGCCCATAAAGGAGCTCCCAATGGGCCCCCTTAGACCTGCAAAACGTAAAAATACATGGAATAGTCAGGAAAAAGTCGGAGAAATTCAACATACAGTATCAACATATTACAGTTGATTTCACCTACTGTGTATGGTGGTGTCTACTGGTATTGTACTGATACAATGATTTTCAACATTTTGTTCAGTACCAGACTTCTCTCCCATGGAATCAAAAGTTACTAGATTTTATTTAACATGTGTTGAAATTAATATTCAAAATGTGTGGGAATTCCGGTTTTTAATGGCTTTGTTTAATTTAAACGTCTTGGAAAATTTATGGAAAATCATGGATTTTATAGTATGAAATCCAGTAGATATCTTTCTATGTACATGTAGTAATTAACACCAAAGTTAAGGCATGACTTTTAAGTCAGTCCTGCATCTATAAAAATATGGAAACTCCTCTTTATAAATCTTCTTACATTCCTTGCCTTTGCATACAGTGTATATCATATTATGAATTTTCAGTGGTCAAGGAAATTTCTACAAAAACTTAACAACTTGACAAGTCAGGGAAGTTGAACAACTTATTTCTTGGGAAACCCTGTCCCATGTTGGAAAGGGATTTTTCCAATTCGGACGTTAATGGACTAGAGCAGGGGGTGGACAACCTATTTTTCAAAGTAGCCACAAGTTTGGCGAATGAGAAGTTAAATTACACACTGTGTAAAAATTAATTAATTTTTTTGCTCAGTCGAGAATTTTTAATTTAAATAAAACTTACTAAAGACATTTGAACATTAACTGGTAGACATGGAAAAAAATGTAAAAATATTTTCGTTTTTTTTTTCATATATTTTTAACACCTTGTCTTAAATCAGTTTTAATCAGATTTTATGGCTTCCAAGCAGCCCAGAACACCTAAAGGTTCTTCCCCTTCTTGTTATGGTTATTTTTCAATGTTTATCTGCTCGAGACCACCGGTTAATCCGAGCGCTTATCCGACGTTGGTTCACCTCGCATTTGCACACATGTAATCGAACTTACATTGTATTTGACAGTTTTAGCTCCGAGATTTCTTGAAAATGTTGTGTCTCATGCTTCTTTATTATCTACTTTATTCAGTATTTGGATAAGGATATTGACTATTCCACGTTTTGATCATGTCTTCGACAATTTCAAAACTGAGTGCTGGACTGTTTCAATGGTTCATTTGGATTTTTTTTTATCCCCTTCCTCCCCATTGTAACCAAGTGTAACCAACAGCCCAACCCCTACCCCTAAATATTATCTAACCAATTCAAAATTCCCCCTACCCCCTTCACCATTTAAAAAAAAATATCAATTTAACATCATCTTTCCACATGAGACACAGCCATTTTTATATCTGTAATCATGAAAGTCATAATTGTAATTTGTATTTCGAGAAAATCGTTCATTCTAAAATTATGAATTGAAATCCTGGTTTACCAGAAAACAGTAACCACATGAAACCAAACATCAAACCCCCACCCTCCACTCTACCTGATGATGTAACTTATGAATGCATTCCTTGGACAAAATTGGTAATTCTTGAACACTGCAATCTCCAACATCATTTCAAATGCATAATGGACAAAAGAAAACAACAGGAAAAAGATTTGAGGTCTAGCGCAATTGGTGCATTCCATTGTGTGATATTCTCCGCTAAATTCGTCCACAAGGGCATTCAGAAAATAAATTTTAAAAAATCGATAACGGAATATAAGCGCTTTGACTTTTCAAACTCCTGGGAAGGCCTTTATTCAGAGCGCTGTTCGTTCACTATTGATTCTATGCGAAATTTCCGTAGGAGGGCGCCCTCTTTGAACCCTGCTGAAAAAGATGTCAGAGGTACCATTTAATTTAGCAAATCGTGAGAGTGTAATTATAAGTTGATTCACTTATAAGGATTTGTATTGTAATCGAAATTTCATTGGTGGCCACAAGGGGGCGTTTAGATACGTTATAAATATCGGTAATGCAATGAATTTGACAGGATTTGATTTGCTGATATTGATAGGTCATAGTAGTTTCTTTGTGTGGGAAGTCTGAATTGGTCAAGATGTCTGCATTTCAAATTATTTAGCCTATTTTTTACTTTATATACTGCATGCACTCTTTTGTCTTTTCGGTTACTTAGCGATGGCAAACTCGGAATTTTCATTCTTTTGTTTGTTTGTCAGTGTATATGAAATGTTTAATTAAGCGAGAAGAAATCAGGATTCAGGAAAAACAAATAAGTTAAATCCCAATAGGCCTAGAAGAACATAGCCTCTATAAATATCTTTCGTTTCTTATTAACTCCAAAATATGACATTTCATTCACTGCTAATATTTGATAACAATACGCCCACCTTGTGTTCATCACATTATAAATGTCAGAGAAAATCATTATTATTTAACTTGTTATCCAAGTATCATTTTATTTACATACAATTTCCCAAAGTACTGAAATAAATTAGTTTCAGGAAATTGACTTAAAATTTCCCAAATCTGTTCCTAGGTTTCTTTTTAGGCGTATCTAGTTAAACTACTGCATTAAACTGCATTAATTTAAGAATAAAGTAAAATATTAATTGTATTCATTAAATGCACTTTTCATTGAAGTCATTTAAACTGCGGAGAAATTTATTTTATCTGATATGCAAAAGGAATGCGTTTATGAAATGCACTTAAGACAATATTTGGTTAAAAATGTGTTTAAATACATTTTAACAAGGCGATAATATATACAAATGTAATAACTAATAACAATGTAATAATTTAAAATGCATTTTAAAATGTATTGCAATATATTTCCTATGCGTATAAGAACAGGGTTTATTTCAAACCTGTTTTGATTTAATGTTATGCTCAAATTTGTGATAATCAAAGTTTCATGAAATTCAAGTAAAAATTTGCCAAACTATTGTAATATACTATTTTGTCCAAGGTTGCAAATAAATAAAAATAAAATGTTAATGTAAATTAATAATATCTAATTAATTAATTCCGTTTTAATCATGATCAATAGATGCCACTAAATGCAATTTAATTATTCCATCTAATTTCTAAATTTATATCACAACATTAAGAGCTCTATATTAAGAGCTTGGAGGAAAAACAGGATACTTTTGTTTTCCATTTCACAAATTAATTGCATTTTTTTCAATGTTTTTACCTTTTTATATTTACATTTTTTTGGCTTTTTCGGACATTGATCATTAGCTAAATGGGGATCTGGTGTCCATTTTCCGTTCCTCCCCCCCGCTCTACAAACGTCCAGCTAAATATTGCGTCCAATCGGAAACGTATTAAGTCCAGGAATTGATCGATCAAACGACCAATATTGATACATGCCTAGGTGGGCTTTGTGTCCATTGTGCGCTTTTCATGTTTTCGCCGCTGGACATCCTATTTAACTTTTGCCCATTCTGCAGTGGACAGACGGACAGATGATTTCATCAGAGTGCCTAAGGGGGGGGTCCACTGTCTGGACATGGCAGATGCCATCTAGGGGATGGAAGACACCCCCCTCCTCCTCCGTGGCCACGAAGCAGGAAGCTGAAGAGGCTGAGTATAATATAAAATAAAAAAAATAAATGGCTTTTTTACATTTATCCGAGGAGCCAAATACGGATTATTGAAATCCTGCCAGGCTCCCCCAGAGGGTTTAAACTGCATTTGAAACGGAGGTAAAGAACGAAAAGAGAAAAATGCTGAATATTGGAATGGCAATGCAATTGACGATGTTTTGCAATTTCTTCAAATCGTTGTTATAATGACTCACCCACTGCGTGCAGGAGTGGCTGTATCTGGTCCCATTGTGAGGTCCTAATATTTCTATTTTACAAACTGGAAACAGCCGTAAGCGTATCACACGCTCGACGACAACTTGTGGTAATGTCTTTTCCTTCTAGACGAAAATTGAGATTTGAAGTTGCCAGAAATTTCCTTGTATTTCAGGAGTTGTTTTTTGCAGGGTGTCCGTGAAAAGAAATCCCTCTTGACATGAGTTCCATGGGTGCTCTTGGGGCCGGTTGCACCATTGTAAGTTTAGTGAAAGGTTAGATAATCTGGGGTTATAACCTCTGGTTATAGGTACTTGGGCTAACCCTTAGGTTATGTCTAGACAGTGGGTCCCCCTTTTGTGCCACTTGGGTCGGATTGAGGATGGTCACATTCTTACGGTAATGGACCATAGTCTGTTCAAAAACGAATATACTATGAATTCAAATGGACTAATCGAATGAAATAGCCTGTTTTGCGATTAGTCTTTCCTGTCCGATGACTCGTGTTCCATCCACTAATTGGTTTTGGCTAAGTTAACCTAAGGATTATTTGTGGTTATACATGTAGGTAACCCCAGGTTTATATAACCTTTCATTTTTAACCCAAGGTACAGTTAACATGAAGATAACCTATTGCAGCTTGGAATTCTGGGATTAGCTGGGTTAAGGTTAACCCAGGGTTAAGTGCTAGCCTGCTGCGGTGCACTGATTTTCATTAGTTAATGAGAGGTTTGCCTTGGGTGTTGCTCAACGTTTGTTGGTGCAACAGGCATTCAGTCCATTGCGATTAGGCTTTCCTGTTCCATACCTCATTTTCCATCCGCTGAGCATAGGCGTGGCTTTCTCAATGCTGGAAGGCATAATCTATAAGCAGAATATCTCTGATTGGATTTGGCTAAGCATGTTCTAGCTTCGAACAGAACTGCAGAGTAGGTACTATACTATCCTGACGCCATAAATAAAGAGTGTAGGATTCACTATTGATGGTTTATGTGGTGATTTTTTTAAAAAAAACTTCATCATTATATGT
>JAQIXS010005572.1:0-12352 GCA_034700785.1 Rossiulus vilnensis
TGCCGTAACTAAGACGGCGAAACGTTGCCAATAAAAAGATGGTTCCACTGGCTGTGTGCATCTTGGTATCACTATTATCAGAAAAAGAATACCAGAAATAAAGATGAGCAATTTTCGACAAAAAACTTTTTTACCCGAATTTATTTTGCCAGAAATATGCCAATAAATTATTATCACATAAATTCATATCTGAATAATATAAAAAATATCATAGCTTAAAAAAATTACAAAATTTGAAGTAAAAAAAAGTCTTGATCTTAAAAATTCCAACAATAAGAACTACTAATTTCAGAAGTTAGGGAAAAAATAAAATAAATACGTAAATGTATAAAATTACAAAAACAAGATAAATAAAAACATGCAAAAAATAATTTCATCACCCTGATTTGTTTGCCGTCAGAAATATGCCAATAAATGATTATAGCTTAAATATATCAGCTTACAAAAAATAGATAATTTTGAGTTTAAAAAAACCCTATTTAATATTCAAAATGATAACAATAAGAACGACTTAAATTAGAAGTTGGGAGAAAAATAAAACAAATAAAATACTTAAATATGAAAACTTACAAAAACAACAAAAACTAAAGCCATTAGTTAGTAGAACAACTCATATCACCAACCAAGTGGTGGGCTGGCCTGGTATCACCAACTGTCCAATGGTCAGTTCCGGCCCTATGAATAGGTACCTTCTGCCTTCTGGTCAAGGATAGACTAGACCAAAAGCTGACGTTTTCAATTGTATTTTTCGAGCTAGCAACTTCACTATTTTTAGACCATGACGATGAGGTTTTGAAAAGTAACGGTCATTGTGCAGCTCACACAATAGTCACAGTGGTTGTTTAACTGGGACGCCTGCCGAAAACTTCAACCTGTGGTAAGTGGACCTTGTTCAGTTAAAACCATATTTCTGTAGTCGAAATCCGAATGCTTAATGCAAAATAAACAAAGTAGTACCGATTTCAGAATGAAAAGTGTTCTGAAATTGCGAAATTAAGCCTAGGACGATTCTGTCATAATTCTCTTCCGCCATTGCTGGACTCAAGTCGAAATCTACCAATGCCTTAAAATTTGATAAAAAACATTCAAATTATTATGGATTTCATAAAAATGCCAGAACATTACTCATCTTTATCATTATCAGGCAACAAAAGGCATCAATTAAGGTTCATCTATCGAACCAAATGGATGAAAGAATCCAGAAAAAAACAACCCAAAAAAATTCAATGTTTTTCAAATTTCTCTAAAATTACTGACTGAAACGTGAAATCCTAATATTTAATGCAAAATTAATCACTTAGTACTAATTTCAGATCGAAAAGTGTTTTGAAATTGCGAAATTAAGCCTAGGGCGATTTTTTCATAATTCTCTTCAGCCATTGCTGGACTAAATTCATAATCACCCTGAAGTAACAATGCCTTGAAATTTGATAAAAAAATATTCAAAACATTCAAAAAAACCTCAATAAAGGCCCATCTATCAAATGAAGTGGATGCAAGAATCCAGAAACAATAAGAATCCATTGTTCTACCTAAAATGTTATAATTTCTGACTAAAACATTGTATGATATCCGGTTTTTCAGCCTTATTTACTGGTTTTACGTTTGCCAGAAATGACTGAAATAAATCAAGATCTGCTGATTTCAGGTGAGTTTATCACAATATTTATAGCTCCATAAGAGAAGAATGATCCCAAATAAATGTTTTATAAATCGACCTTCGAGATTGCTGACACTGTTACGAGAAATAATTGATATTGCAGAGGACTCCAAAGACATCCTGATTTGTAAAATTAAGGATTTGAAATTCGTGGACGGACGTCACAGACTGGTAGGCTACAGCTGTAGCAAGTGCAAGAACGTGGCCATCAGACACTGCATTGCCAACTGCGAGGACGTCTTCTGCCAGGATTGCTACAGTCTATTCGAGAACAAGCAATGTCCAGTTTGCGACATTGTCATCACTAACGTAAGATTCATCAACCGATGACCAGTCTGCTCCAGTGCTTATTGCCTTTTTTTCTCCCAATAATCAAATGTTTTCCAGTTCCAGAGAGACCTGGAGTTTGAGAGAGCCGTATCCAAACTGAGGGTTGCTTGTGCATTTAAGAAGAAAGGATGTCAAAAAATCGTCCATTTGTGGGAATTCTTGGTAAATATATAATTAAACCTCGATGATGTCCTAGTGACCAAGTCCCTCAATTTTCAAGTCCCTACGTTTTGTCGAAAGACACCTCGAGGGGGGTTAAACCGTGGGTTAAACACTTGTCTTGGACCCTTCGAAGGGCAAAATTTAGACTGGTCCCATGTTGCTAGAACTCTTAAACGTGGTAGGTTTGGTCTTGTGACAACGTCATCTGAAGTTGCCTTCTGCAATACTTACGAGTTGGTTCAATTTAATAATTAGTGTAATTAACTGATATTTGATTTCTGCAACAGGGTCACATTAAAGACTGCAAATTTGCTGTAGCCCAGCTTCTCCCTGATGCGTGCAAAGACGTCCAAGAAGCCGAAGCACTGGAAAAAGTTAGTCTTTACGATTCGTCCAGAAGATCAAACTGACTAGAAAAAGTACCCTTATGGGCATATATGACTTTTGCCATACATGGATAAATTCTAAATTGGTCCGGATTAAAAAATTTGGACCTACACATGAATGGCCATATCATGTATGGGTAAATCCAAAATTGGCCAAATGGACTTGGCCATTCTGTCTAGATATGACCATACATTTCCATATATTTCTTATATGGGTAACTCCGGACTTGGCCATAAATGGACCAATACGGCCATATGTTCATTGACATCCTTATATGATCACACAAAGTCATATTTGTCCACACTGTATACAGTCTATAGACAAATACATTTGAAAACGTCCATTTATAACAAAGAAGTCATACACCGTATGTGGCCTTGCTTACAGCCATATATGGCTTTATAAGAAGTCAGGCTTAACAATGTCAATATATAGCCATAGAAGGTCTTTACTTGGCCATGTATGCAGCCATATATGGCTTTAGCTAAAGTAGCCAAGTCAATATGCCCATATATGGGTCATAGGCTACATGCTCAGCTATGCCATATATAATCCCAAACATGGCCATATTCAGCTTTTACAACCATAACTATCTGAAATCATGACTATGTTAATGTGAAATGTTCATTTTACAGCAAAAAGTTATTAAAGGTTTGCAGAGCGATGTCGAGCAGATAAAGGATGCTGTGGCTACCAGCATGAAAAAGCAAGATGAGGAAATTTCGGAAATGATGGCGACCATCCGTGGACTACTTGCGAAAATGACTCTGGTACATCAAGAAATACGCAATAAACTCAATACATATGGTGGCAATGAAATGTTTAACTCTTTGATTACGGTAACCGATGAGGTAACTTTCTCATTTAGTTAGATGAGATTAAGACTGAAAACCAGAAGCATAAAGAAGTAATAGTGCAAATGAAAAAAGCCATCGATGTCCTAAAAGTTCAAACATGTATTGTTCGTGCAAAAATGCGCACGCGAATTGCAAATGGTTTTGCAACCACAGAATTCAAGGAGGTCCTGCGCTCCACCGTAAAAGATGCGATACGGGAAGAACAGATGGAAATGACGAAATTGAAAGATGAAATAAAGACACAAGATACACCACCTACGGAGACAGTTGCAATCAATGATGCCGCAGAGAAGAAGACTGAGAATCAAGGTAAGACCTACACCGAAGCAAAGCTATATAATATTCCCTTTGGAAAACCGTATGAGGATACCATATATGCAGCATTTAGCATATAATCGTCATAGAAATCTAACAGATTTTTAGAGGACATAAATAAGTCTATTGATCCTATAGCCTGTATGTCGTGCAGATATTCTCAAAAATTTTACAACGCACTAATTTATTTAATTTGACTTAACCTAGGAGAAACCCTGACGGAAGACGCAACAGGGTTTTCATATCGTGGGTTTCCTCCTTATCATTCTGTTGAGATTCATCTGCCAGACCAGAAGGGCGTAAGTGCTGTTGCAACTAATGATGCCACAGAGACAGAGTCCGGTAAGATCCACGCCGAAGCAAAGCTAAATACTAATCCCTTTAAAAACCATGTAAGCATAGCGTGTGAGTAGCATTTACCGTATAAGCATAGCAAAAATGTTATAGCTTTTAGCCAATATAAATTAGGCTATTGAATCCATGGCCTATATATTGTGTAGATTTTATCGTCGCGATCATCTCAACGATTTCATAACCTGCTAATTTGATTAATTAATTCAACCTGGAAAAAATCCTAGAAGGCTGCCAAACCAGAAGGTCGTTAGTGTCCCATCCCCCTAACATGTTTCATTTTAATGCAGTTAATGCGTGGAGTGAAAACTGATTGTACCACCCATGCAACGTGAAATGCTTATGAGGAACACCCGCTTGTCCAGTGGTCAATAAAAGCAAGCCTGCAGTGCTATGCAAGTCAGTGCTACCAAAGAAACACCTTTCACTAATTACTCCTTTTTTTGTGATTTAACGTGAATGGTGTACAACAAGTGAACTTGTAGCTAGGTTTTTGAACGAAACAAGATTGGTGCTGTCTATATTTTGCACCAAACCAGTTTTTAACCTCTTCTGAAAAGCTGATTGAATGGCACTTAACACGTTATGGTTTGGCATGCCCATCAAACATGCTCGAGTGAATCGATGGTTATCGAATGAGAGCAAGTGAAGGCTGGCCCTAAAAGCTGCCCTAAGTCGATTATATTAGTATAACTGCCCAAAATACTAAAAGGTCGTTTTTCCTTATAGATGATGACCAACTGGAAAGCTCGTTCATATGGATTACAGAATAGAGTGGAAGAAAACATGGACGATTGCAGGAATGCCGAAGACACTTTAGCCAAATACGAGGAATATGCCATTTGTTGCAGTAATGACGAAATCAAAGAGGACACCGCGTAAATTAATCAACCTTGTTTTCAGCAAAATTCCGGCAAAACTTTCTCCCATTCATTATTATATCACATTTACTTGCACTTGTAACTAGTGGATTGTAAATTGTTTCAGTAAAAGTAAAAATATAAGAAGTGTTTCTCAACTTTTTACGAAACGAGGCCCTGGTGCGAGGCATACCAAAGTAAAAGCGTTCGAGCAAATGATATGCTGGTTGAGGTTTGCTTCGAGTAATTACTCATCCAGTTGTGAGGATAGAAACAAAAAGGTATTTAACCAATCGTCATGCTTTCGGTTAAGCTTGACTAAAAAGCATTAAATATAAATGTATTTATTAAGTGTATTTATTAACATTTTGTATGTATGACGACAAATGAAAGCGTGGGTCGCTCATAGTAAAAGATATACACGTATGTTAATATCAATGCAAAATTAAGGGCAGGTTGCACCATTGAGGGTTAAATGTAAGGTTAGCTAATCTTGGATTACCAATAGCCTCAAGTTGACCTAAGGGCAACCATTGCACTATTTTATTATAAGAATTTTCATAACTTGGTATAACCTGTTCCAGCTAGGAATTCTGGGAAAAATATTACAAATCTGTAGACCTATTTCAATCAGTTGTCTTTGTGGAAGTTATTTTTATTTTTATCATGCATATATATTTTTATAGTGAATTTCGAAGTGAATGTTCAGGGTGATTCTAACAGATAAAACTGTACAATTTACGGTCTCAGAATCCATTGATTCCAGAACTTTAAAATTATTTGTTTTTAAAAATCGAAATGTTCTTACCTGATTTCAAGTTGCCTTCAACGTGCAATCGAACTTCAACAGGTCATTTTGCGGCTTGACCCTCATCATCCGGTGGTGTCCAGTGGAAACGCCAAATGCGACAGCCATCTAAGAAGTATAAAAAAATCAAACGTTTTAGGTTTTTGAGGTCGTTGATGGCGAATAAAATAGATAAAACACTGAATGCACTTGCGCAACAGTATTCTAGCAGATTCATATTCATTGCATTTTATAAGAAATCATCACAAACAGGAAATTTTCCCTGACTTTCCAGCTGCTTGTGAACCCTGCACGAAGTTCTTCCTTGGCCTTGCCTCAGAATTTTAGCCAAGATATTAAAGCAGCTTTATTTTAAATTATAGAGACCAATTTATGAATTCTTCTAAGAGATATGGTTTCAAATTCAATGATCAATCAATGATAGAATTTCTAGAAAAACACCGTAAACATCGTTTCTACAGGTTATGTGAATGCTATCGAAGGTTGCATGTAGATAAGTATTCAATATCAGACAATACCGAGTGTTACGCTAAGTAAACACGGATTATGGAAGAATGACGTCATACTGATAGGACACTTGTTGCCACATACATAGTTTGCCTCATTCTGCCAGTGGAAAATGGGAAACCAGACGACTTCTTCGCCATCAGAAATGGAAAACGAGACGACTTCTTCGAAGTCAGAAATGGGAGAAACTTTGCAAGAATATTCACTTTCCGGTAAGCCGATGTTTCAAACTGGCCACTAGGAAAAAAAGAGTTCAAGAAATACAAAAATGTTTTGCGATCTCAGAGGAATCCAAAGACATCCTGACCAGCAAAATCCAGGACTTGGAATTTGTCGAAAGTGGACACAAACGCAGATCTCACAGTTGCTGCAACTGCAAGAAGGTGGCCATCAAGCACCGCATTACCAACTGCGATGACATCTTCTGCGAAGGATGTTACCAGCAACATTACCAGAAGCCGTGTCCAGTTTGCCGGGACATCATCACCGGTGTAAGATGCACAAAGCTCTCAAAACCAGCTTAAAAATCTTCCGTTCATTTATTGATCAGGCTCGAACCGTTTTCAGAACATTCAAGATAAGGATTTCGAGAAAACAGTGTTGGATTTTAAAGTTTACTGCGAATTTAAGAAAAATGGATGCCAACAAATCGTCCATTTGGGAGAATTCTTGGTAAGTTTGCAAATTCAGTTTCATTGCATTTAACAATGTAATAAATCAAAATGCATTGCCAATTCATTTATTGTATAGGCCTACTTATACGCATGCAAAATATGCTGGTATTTATGTGCAAGGATACACATACAGTGGCTGACAAAGTTTCAGGACGATCCAATTATTCCTTATAACTTTAGTAAACAATCCTATAGTCTCAGACCAAATGAGTGAAACATTCTTAATTATATATGCAATCTTGCTTTACAATTTGGAGTTTGGTCAAGTGAAAAAATATGCAAATTTTTGTCAGCCACTGTATGTACATACAAGTATTTTTTGTATGTTAGTTTTGTGTATATAAACAAGTATGCTTTTGTATACAATGGGATGGTTCAAGTTTTTAAACAATGTAGAAATCCCACTGAATAAAAATTCAACGCCGCATTTGAAAAATACAGAAATTCACCCTTCCTAAAACGTTGAAAAGAGTTCCAGAGGACGTTGTCATTCATATTCATCAGTAAAAACTACCCAAATGAGTTTGCCTAAAACGTTGTTGAGATGATGATGAGGTAGTAAAGCATCTTCCCAAAAAAAAAAAAAAATATGCCAGTTGGAAAGCGCGAATAAATGTAGAGTACCAGTCTTAAATGAACAGAAGGCATTTGAAAAATGCAAATAAGTAACTGATATTTTATGCTGCATCAGGACCATGTAGACGCCTGCAGACTCGCAACTAAGAGGCTTTTGCCCAAGGTTTACAAAGACCACCAGAAAGAACAATCATTTGAAGAAGTAAGTGACAGACAGACAGACAGACAGACGGAAGATTCAGCGGTGTTTTAAAAGTACTAATTGTAGATTATTTGATGTTCACAGGAAAATGCTGGTTTGCGAGAAGAAATCAAGCAGCTAAAAGATACCATGGTTGCTAGTTCAAAAAAGCAAGAAGCAGACATTGCCAAAATGAGGAAGGCCATTGATGGCCTGGTGGCCGAAGTACCTCTTGTCCGGCAAGAGCTTCGCGACAGATTCAATGCTGAAAAGGACACCGCAGAGGCCAAAGATGTGATATCTTTGTTGAATCGAATTGAGATGCAGAATAAAAATCTCTTCACTGATGTGCAGGCGAAAATCACCAAGGCCCTGCATTCTCTGCCACGAAGAGATCTAGGTAAGGTATCTAACAATTTTCAACCATTTTCAAAGATTTTCTACCATGTTGTAAAAAAATTCTGGACTGAAAAGTGCCCATCCCCGGGGATTCACTGAAGACAGTACCGATGATTTTTGTAAACAAAAAAACAACATGACTATACTTCAAAGTTCAAATTTCTAGCTGCAAGGGATCAGGAGAAACCTTTACCCCTCTATTTAACCCCCTTTTTTGAGAGGGGTCTTTCAACAAAATCCCTTCTTGGTTTATTTTTGGTCATCTAACATCCCTTTAGAATTTCAAAGTTGTAGCATATGAGACGTTTGGGAGAAGCATAAACCCAGAAAAAGTTTAAAAAAATATATACACTATTAGAAATTAACCATGGGTTAGCACCACAGATAAAAAATCAGTATGTGATTTTCTACTAATATTATTATGATTCTATACTGATATCACCATTGTTGCACCATTGTCGGTTAAACCACAAGTTAACATGTGGGTTAGTAGGTTTTTGTTGCACGATTTATACTATAGGGGTTTGTAACCCAAGGTTTAGTTAACGTGGAGTTAACCTGTTGCAGCTAGGAATTCTGGGAAAAAATGCATTACATTACAAACCTTATATCAACCCCTTAGTGGGTGGTTTTGGCACCTGACGTACCTAAAGTACATCCGTGGAAATTTTAAGGTCCCATCATATACCATCACTTCCATCATGCATCATATGTCTTATGCCATCAACATACACTGCATTTTCGTTTCCATCGAAGATCACCAAGGTTCCTCTCAGTCTCTGGAGACCACGTTCAACTGGACGATTTCCGGCGTTCATCAGAAGTTAGGAAACTGCAAACGACCTGGGGACATCCTTGCAGAGAGCGAGGTGTTTTCTATCCCCTCGCACATGTGGACATTCAGGGCAGTTCTGCGCAGAAGTTCCATCGGATCCTTTATCGGCATCCGGCTCCACTTCGACGTGGATCCTGCAGACGGTTTCACGCCGTTCTTGCACTCCAGGAAGTACGTCTTGGTCGACCTCAGCAATGGCAAAGAAAAACTTCACATCGAGGTCCTCAACCAGCCTCGTTACGGATACGACACCTTCAAATGGATGACCAACCATAGGCTCTGGTACAGCCGGTTTTTCCAGGTGCGACAGCTGCGGGGCTATAATAGGTACGTCAAGAAAGACCAGATCTCAATCATGATCATCTTGGAGCCCATCTCCATCCTGCTGAAGCGCGTCACATCAGTGGATGGCATCCTTCTTTGGCGAATTGAAAACTATTCAAAGAGGAAGAAGGCAGAGGTGGAGGGCGCCTGTCGTTGGTTGGTCAGCGACTCTTTCTACTCCAGGCCCGAGGGGTACCGGGTGGACTTGATGTTGTGCCTCAATGGCTGGGGCAATGTTAAAGGAAAGGGCATCAGCTTGCATCCGGTGTTTCGCACCGGGGAATATGACGATTTGCATTCAGGCCCTATAAAATACAGATACAAACGCCTTCTAATGGACCAGTCCCATGACAGAAAAGATGGAGACTTGAGCTACGCATCAGATGTTCACCAGTGCAATGGTCACATATCGGACTATCATTTGGTCGACTTTCTGCCTCACAGAACGGTCGAGAAGTCGCCCTACCTAAAGGATGATGCCCTATTAATTAAAATCGTCATTCAGACCAATTAAGCCCAAGCAATAGTCCTACTTAGTTTTGTGAGTTTTGTTTTTGTGATGGAGAAATGAAAATCGGCCAGGGATCATTTGGATAGTCATCAGTAAATGAAAAACTAATTTGATTGCAAAAGTGTTTTAATTAAAATTTGATTTGTGACAGATCTCGTGAGAAAATTGTACAAAGTCATTTCCATGACTTTTCCTGACAATCTACTAAAGCACATTTACCGGACATTTCAAGAAATCCTGTAGCAAAAATCCATCAAAATAGTATATATATAAATATGGGTGTAAATGTGAGTATTAGAATAATAATAAATGGTTAGTATATTTGTTTGTGAGAGGGGTTCGAACCCAGCCCCTTCATAAGGTTCCAATATTTGTATTAGGTGTAGGGGGCTAGATGATTAATATGTAGAAGGTGTGTAGTTCTATAGTAAATGCATAAATTCATGTTTCTAATGAAGGATCCGGGAAAAATACGCTTTTTTAAATTTTTCATATTAAGGCTAGTTCTTATTTGGATCAAGAATGTTTAACCATGAGCGCCTTCACCATTATTTTTTACTGCTTTCCAACAACCTGTGGCACAGAACATTGCTCAGAAGTATATTTTTTAAAGCTTTGTTTTAAATTTTTAAAAAAAAGTCATACAAGTGTTCATTTCGATAAATATTTATTGCTAGACAAAACATCTAAACTTGAAAAATTCCACTTCTAAAGAATTCAATAAATGGTAAAAAGAGTTTGGGAGAGTTGGAGTTTGCGCATTAATATAGGAAAATATAAAAAAAAACATACAGAAAAAACAGGGGTATATTGATATTGTTAAACTTACTAGGGGCTTTTAAAATGATTATATCCTAACTATCGACCTTTACCAACTGCCCAATGGTCAGTGAGGCCCTAAAAATAGCTATGATACCCCTTTCTGCATCAGGCCCTGGACAAACTGGTCAACAGCTACGAGTTTAAAATGTAAAAAAGAACTGGGTCATTTAACTCATTTCTGTTTGTCACAAAGAGCCTTTCAGCTAACTTACGAAAACGTCTTGCTTGTGGTAAGTTACGTAGATTACGTAGATTATCGAGAATAACAAACTAATGCTGTTCTTCTGCAAAGTAGCATTAAAGGGTTTGCCTCATTGCAACATCACCAACTGACTCTAAAGTGGGCGAATGTTTCCCAGAAGACGAAGTACCGGACAAGAAATATATCAGACGTATATTGTTGAAATCATCAATGAACATAAATAAACATTATTATTGTAAATAACAAACTAATGTAGTTGTTCTGCAAAGTAACATCCAAGGGTCTGCCTTTTTGCGACATCACCGACTGCCTCCAAAGTGAGCGTGTGGTCCCCGCAAGACAAAGTACCGGAACCAGTAACTCTTGGCCAAGAAATTCAAAATATATTAGACATATTGTGTCAAAATTATCGATAAACATTTCGGATAGATGCTGAGTTTCAAGACTGAGCTCGCTATGCAAAATGCGATGAGGGACAAACACGAACTTCTTCCAGTACAGAATAAGCTCGATTGCTGCTTGATGACCAAGCAAAAAAACTATGCAACAGGTGAACATGATGGCTGGGGCTGTACCATATGTATTGCCATTCAGAATGGCATTCTCGTGTGGAGAATCAAGGATTATTCCAGAAAGCTCCAGGATGAGATTGACGGAATCCGGCCGTTCTTGACCAGCGACTCCTTCTACACCAGCGCCAAAGGGTACCGCTTGGACCTGGAGTTGTACCTCAACGGATTCGGCCAAAACCAAGGCAAGGGCCTGTCCATAATTCAGATGTTTCGGCAATCAGGCCCAATCGTTTTCAACTACAAACGCTGCTCTCTGGAGGACCACCTTGATGCAAAGAGCAAAAGTTACTTTATCAGGGAAAGGAGGAAATGCAAATTTGTAACATCTTACGAAAGAAGTATCCAATTCGCGGATTTTATGCCTAGAAGAGAAGTGAAAGGGTTCCCCTACTTGAAGGATGACACCCTGGTCATCAAATTTGTATTAAAGCTACCGATGACAAATGAAACTTCAATTGTTTCTAGACAAAAACAATGAGCATCATATATATAGATACGTGTATATGGGTATGACTGCAATACGTGAGATAAACTGTTGTATCTCTAAATAAAAATAATTATTATTACTCATCGAATAATATTTAGGTTTGCTTTATGTTGCATTCTGACATCCTTTAAATCCTATATTTCTTATTTTCAGGAGTAATTATTCTATTTTCTGTGTGTAAAATGCATTAGGAAACTATACATATATAAAAAATACACATAAATAATTACTAATCCAGATTATGTTATGTTGCACAGTTCTCAATATTCGACATCATTTATTATTATTAATTTATTTGGAAGACGTTGACGCCAAGCCGTCAAAACAGGATAACGTTTCATGCCGAAAGAAAGCTTATTACAAAATACTTTAAACTCCACCTGACATTAGCGAACACCGGATCTACATGCGACCAATCCTCACTCAGGATCCTCACCAAATTCTTCGGAGAGGAAACCGGTCGATTCAGGTCGTATGTGCATTCGGCCAAATACATCCTGGTGGACATGAGTGACGCCAAGCGCAAGCGGGA
>JAQIXS010005573.1:0-12352 GCA_034700785.1 Rossiulus vilnensis
GATTTTTCAAAGTTGTAATGTCCTTTTTGAAACACCCTATACATGCTTACATCCATATTTACTATGTACCTGTAGCCTATATCATCAAATATCGTTCCTTTAATTTGTAATGCAATATTTTGTTAATTTTTTCTATGGCTTCTCATTCATTAATAATAATTCTAAATTGGTGAGCAACATTTTTTTGAAAATGCCAGACACATTTCTTAGATTATTCAAATGTTTACAGTGTGAGGAAATTACATGTTTATATGGATGGATCCCCCATTGGTTTTTGATTGCTTTTTTAAAAATCCTTGTTTTTATTTGTAATATTTTTAAACAAGAATGTCATGGCTTAGTTTTTCACACACAAACATATCTTTTATTGCTTTCCATTCATTACTTATAATTCTAAAACGAAAAATTGTGTGAAAATAAATTATTTGTGGAATCATAGTGTGGTGCATTATTTGTGGCACATTAAGGTACTGCGCTGAATTGAAGTTTACGAAACATTGCTATTGAAAATGACAATTTACATTTGAAGAAATGCATAATCCTTTTTTTCTTGACCAGCACTGTCTTGAGTAATGGAGCCTGGTTGCCGTCTACCGTCTGGTCACCCTGCAGGGTTGTGGTTTATAACCTAAATGGCTGGTAGTCTGTGGTAACGGCGCCTTGTTTATTTTATGAGTGCTTTCATTCATAGTTTATTACTAATAATTATTTATGCGAGGTTAAAATGCGCCATTTGACCGCTGTTATTAGTTGCGTGAAGGTTGAGAAACGCACGGTTTCCAAGCTAATGTTTGCATTTCAGATTTCAATTTTCTAATATAATGTAGTTTAAGTCTGAATCTTATTAAAGCCCCCTAGCGTTTCGCGTATCCTAGATATGCTAAATGCCTAGGCCTTTTATACAAATTAATGAATGGCTGACCCCGTCTTTTTCAAGTAGGCGATTATTTGTTGAAGCCCCCACCTCGAACCCGTTTGACCTTTCCATGATTAATGTGAGTCGTGCCGCTCGATGTAGCCGCTCGCCTTCGTCCTCATACCCGTATTAAATTTCGTATAAATTAAGAATTTTCCAGGCGTGTTTTTGGATCGTTAGTTATACAACTTGGGTTCCTTTTTTTAGTTTCAGGAAAATATTATACTGACACAGTACATAACAACCAATCCTGGTTCATTAATGCACCAAACCTCCTCAGCGCAAAGTCGTTTTGTCTCGGGTCACTGCAGCCTCACCCCGAGTTTTCACTCCACTTCTCGTTAAAATTAATTCGCAATTCATTTCTTGAAAACTTAAGTTGTGGCGCTGCATACGTTAAGTTATATTCGAGCTTTGTTGTCTGCTCGCAAGGTGGCGCTGGCTACTGCGTGCTTGTTGTTTGGGCTCCAGGCACTGTACAAATCAATAATACCGTACTGTACATCATACATGTATGTACCGCATATTTAGACCCTGCTGCAAATTACTGGTGTTGAATCTGGTATTGAATCGTTTAGCCTGCATATTTTCGCAGACTCTTATTCTGAATTAGTAAATTGATTCGCAGTAAATGCAAAAGAAAGTACGCATTTTTGCTTCAAGTGCTTATTATAATTGTTAAATTATAGTTTTCTTGCGTAGAATTGATCGTCCATTAGTCTGAGACAAAATCACATCATCAGAAAACAAATGCATGGAGAAGATTTGACTTGACTTACAGCAAAACTTGCTGTTGCATGGATTTGCCCCCAATAAAACGGTACTTTTGTGCAAGAGGAAGTACAGTAAGAGTAAACCGAAAGTGGCACAATAACAGTTACCGAATTGAGTAGGAAACGTCCCGTGTGGGTGTTCGAGAATTGCAGTCTGGCTGGCAGCCATCCAGGATGAACGACTGCACAGTATTTCACACATGGCCTTTAGCTCCTAAATTTTGAAACTGAGAGCTAGTGTAGCGCAGCGAGCGGGTTCAATGCACCAATCGTGAACTGGCAACTCCAACGGCTTCCTTTTATTCCCTTTTGCCGCACCCTGTACACGTCTGTTCTAAAAGCTGGCTACTTGAACCATCCTTTTGGACATTTTTGCCACTGCACATAGGACGTCTCTCGTGGAAACTGGTTGAACATGCGACTGGTTGAGCAAGTCAACTAGCCTACTAACTGTTAAGTGGCACTTAACTTAGTTCCACTGCAGGCCTTAGGCGCAGTGTTTCATTCCTAATTTTCATGAGGGCAACAATTAGTGTCAAAAACATTGCCAATTTCCATTCCACCACGTATAGCGTACTGTTCTAGAGAAAAAACCACGTAACTTCTAAGTGGGCTCTTTACTGTCATAATAGATGCACTGTCAATGATACGACCATGAAATGGAACGATGGGTGTGCACAAAAAGCAAAAACAGCACTTGTATATGGTTAAATAATCCGTCTATTCCTGATGGATAGTGCAATAATCTTGAAACACCTAACGTTTTGTTATCAGATTATTAAAAAATACCTCAGACTGTCTGTCATTGTTTCCCTTTTATCATCAAAAAGATGGCGCATTCTGGATGACTTTCTGCAGTTTATATACATGTTGGTGTTTAGAATGCGTGCTAATTTCAAATAAGACTAGAAACTCCACTGTCTGAAGCGTAATCATCAAAAGCCATTACTGAAATTGAAATATCAGCCTTAAGTGGCTAGTGGATTTCAATTCTACAATACGGATATAAAATCGATTTTCACCTTGAAAGCTCCAACAAAGCTAAGCTCGACTTCTAATTTCGATATCAACCGACTTTACTTGCATAGCAGTTCACCGCTATTTGTAGCGGTGTTATACGAGTGCAGGATTCCCACTGACCTGGAAAACCTGGAACTGTCAGGGAAGTAGGAGCAACCTAGAAACGGTAGAATAAAGTCAGGAACATTTCAAATTTTATTAAAGAAGTCAGGGAAATGTTCATCAGATAAAATGCCAGCCTTCTGTTCTCAAATGTTTGTTTATGATAATGCTATAAGGAGGGCGTATTTAGTCACACCTATCCAATAATAGGGAGTTTTCCATAACACACTTTCAACTTTTTGAAATAATAAATAAAAATATCAGTGATTGGTACATTTTGTGTCCATTTGATTCTGTAAACGTTCACGATAAAGTCAGAGAGAAACCTGGAAGAGTTAGGGAAGTTGAAAAGTTCATTTCGGTGGGAACTCCGGAATAATTTTGTTCACAAAGTGTTACACACAAGCACGTTCCAATATTTAGTAATCTTGACTATTGCGCCCGTAACCTTGTGCAAAAATCTTCGTTGGACAACGAACTCGAAGTGGTACTGATTTTTATTTCTACCAGATTCCCAGCTGTCTGTCTTCAAGATGATCATTTTGGGCTAACACTCCGACCGGGCATATTTATGAATTGTTGTGACTCGTTCAATTTTGGGCTGGCACTGATGGCTTCCTAATTTGTTTGTTGCTCGCCATGTCTGGCACCTCGATTCATCAAATTAATGAGCGCATTGACACTCGATGGCAGGCGGAATATCGCATGTCTCAGCGGGTGCAGTTGACTACCAACTGAGAAGACCAGCATGGGTGCTTAAATGAGGTTTTTTTCTCTTCTTTTTGGGCACATCCGCCAAGGTTCCGGAAGTCCGCGCTGCAGAGTTAACCTAAGCTTGTCAAGTGAAATTGTAAACATTGTCCTTAATTCCTCGTTATCTGATAGTGCCTTGGTATGCATCTGCATTGCTTGTGGCAATCTAAGAAATTAGAAGTCGATCAACGCAAACCTTCCTAAAATTCAAGTTGCTGTCATGTCAACACCATTCCATGCAGTGCGTGACAGTGCGTTTTTGTCCGCTAGGCGTCGAGCTGCAGGCATCTGGTGTAGACCAGGGGTGGTGAACCTTAAATGTAGTCATATTTCTGACATGGTCCTGACGAATGACACTTTAAATGGCGTTATTTGTGGCATTTTGGCGTTGCTGGAATTTTTAACTCGGTTCCATATAGATGTGGTCAAAAGTGACCCCATACATGTAATTTAAAACAAGTTTCCGGTAGTTTATAATTGTTTTATTTGAAAATTTGAGAGAAATTCGACTGTTATGCTGAATTTAGCTGAATTAAAAAGAAAAATTTTAAAAATCAGATTTTAAAAAAATTCAAAAACATCAGAAATGAACAAAAACAAAATGAATTTATTTTGCTACATTTTGAGAAAATCTGCAAAGGAACCATTTATGCCAGTTAAGACGAAAAGTAAGGCAAAAGTATCTGTTCTCATTGTGAAATATAGAAGTTTCATTAACAACAACAAAAAACTGTTACATTAATTCTCCTTTAGGGCCAAAAATGACCCCGAATGACTTTAAAGAGTAATGCAAAGGGCAAATAAAACACCCAACCTGTTTTTTTCATGAAAACAATATTCAAATGAAATGTTACCGAAGGTTATCCATTAACAAAAATTTCGAAATTTCAAGTAAAAACTGGAGTCATTTTTGACCCCAGCTATGAAACGTTGTGCCATTGTTTAAAAACATTGATTTCTCAAAGTCCACCTTTTGTTTTTTTTTTAAAATAAACTTTAAAAAAAATATGCTATCAAGGGGCGTTAGCACTTAGGTGGATGTGCTAATATGGCGGTAATGCTTTTTTTCTTTGCACATTCGTTACAGCTGCTCAGTAATTTATGGAACTATCACAATTTGTCGATGTCACATTTCATTGACACCGGAATTTGAAACGACCTGACCAGTTCGAATCAGAAGTGAATTAAATCCCAACTTACACGGTTCCATACCTAACTGATTTTCGTTATAAACAAGCGCTAATAAATATTTAAAACAACAGCTGCAAGCTTTAGGGGAAACCCCTGAAACGTTTTTACCATCCAGGGTAATTGCTCCATGGCCAATTACGAACTTTTATGATTATGAGGGCAGGGTCACATCGCCCTTCGTGACGTCAAGGCGTAACAATGCTGGCATTTACGATTTTGGTTTTGCGTGATTTGAAGTTGAATTTTCGGCTATTTCAAAATAACATTTCACTTAACCTTTCACTTAAAGTGAGTTGTTTTCGCTATATCATCCATCATTTATGATCTTGATTTTTGATGTAAGTTTAGATGAATATACATTTAAGAAAAATACATTATTTATGTAAATGTTTCTAAAATGTTTGTCTACTGCGATTCTTTAATCACATTTGTAAGTAAATTTCGTAAAAAAACTAGGATCAAATCAATGATCCGTGATCTCGTTATAAAATTTATCCTATGACTTTCATAGAATCAACATTTAAAAAGATGGAATCTTTCAATGGTTCTTGCTGTGTTTCATGAAAGGAAGGAAGGGGGGAGGGGGGAAGTTACGTTTTACAACAAAGCGTTCCATAGGATGGGGGAGATGGAAGTATTGAGATATTGTCCTCCAGATTGCGCATGCGCGGATCTTATCGCCCGCGAGTTTCCACCAGAGCCTGCCATATGTTCTTTATTGTCATCCCGGTATTACCTCTACAAGGGGCTACTATCGTCGCACTTGACCACGGGTGACGGGCCTCCTATGGCCATTTAATTTTTAAACAAATGGCAGACCTGCCTGGTCACTCCCAGTTCCAAACTCCATTGTTCTTTTCGCAACTGTTTGCGAGGATGGAAAAGTGCGATCGCTGCGAGTGGACCACCCCATCCCTCTTTTTCCCTTCCAGGACCCACCGTCTGTCAGTCTGCACTCTCGGCAGGGGGCGCGGGCGCCTAAATATGGCCGGACAGGTGCTGAGTTGAAGCACGTGCCGGCCACCTGCTTTCGCGTAATGGAGCGGATCTGGGCAAGGGCTGTGAACGAGGTCAGAGGTTGCAGGGAGGGACGCCATTTTCGATATTCAACTTCACGAGTTTGCTGTTAAGGCCGATCCAAAAACTATGCCCGCCATGCAAAAAAAAAGTTACTCATTTTTGCTTCATTTATTTTTGATAAATTTGTCCCCAGGGAAGAATAATCCACAAGGGTCTATTAAATTACTACATATCCATGTAGATATCCAATTGAAATTCGGAGTGGGTCGTTTTGTGAACATTGGAAAGCAATAAATGCACCTAATTCCTCTCAATAAAACTCCGAAGATGGGCATCGGAGATTGCATGCATTTTTTGAAGTTTATTCAATTATTATGAATAAACGGGTCATTTTCAAATAATAAAACAAACAAACAGACCATAGCTGCTGCTTCTTTGTTGTCGTTGACCTCTAGCCTTCAGAGAAGGCTTAGAGACATTCAGATACGCAAAATTGCGAGTTAAAAAACCTCATTTGTAGGAAAGAAATTGACAATGAAAGGGATGCTGCAGTTTCTTCTACGAACGAAATGCATTGTCGCACTTCATCTCTTGAGGTATTTTCATTTCGAGTACATGAGAGTAAAACTGTAGTCATTTCCAATTTCTTTTTCGTTCATTTTGCAACCTTAATGTGACGAGTATTTAGGCTTGCAGCTTATGCACGTGAGAAATGGAAAGGCCAATGCTTCAATTTGCTTTAAAATGGTTTCACCGTCATGTTGCTGCTTCTATATTTCACTTAAAATGGGCGATATGTGCCGATGTCGGGGTTAATGCTCCCTGATTTTTTTGTCCATTTGTAACATTAAGGCATTGTTAGGATACTTAACCGTTTGTGTATATACACTGTACGCTGCATCAAAGTTTTGATGTAACATTGTTTTCGAGGCTAATGCCTGCATGCTCTTTCGAACTCCACTTTGTGCGCTGGATGTCACGAAATTAATAATTGCAGAAATGAGGACCTTCAAGTATGATTCCATCTCTAATATATCTATGAACAATGTCGTGTGTGAAGGTAAATGCCGTATTCATTCCATTGTAACTGAATAAACGTTTGCACACGATGGATGCAAAGTGTTTCCGTAAGAATATCTCTCGAAATATTAGAAATAAATTTTCCATCGGTTTATAAGCCAGTTTATTATTAAAATGCAAGAAAGGAAATAACATCGTTCCAGTTTATTAGAAAACCATTTCCTGTCATAAACGTAATCGTGGAAATTTCCATCATCAGTGAACGCAATAACCCATGCATCCCGCATGAACAATGTTTGGTATTATTAAAATATAAGCAGCATGCATAAAGCTATCTCTGTTTTACATTCTGACCTATAAGTGAAATGCTGACCAATATAATTTTCTTGTCAACACAGCGAACCAGATCTGCACTCGCATGCGTGCATGGGCTTCATGTATTGTTATTTATTTATGATTTTGGGCATGCAATTAATACATGCAAGAAAGGGTGATAATCTTTGTTCCTTTGAAGACTAGCAAATTGCCAGCGGTTGTATGACGTCTTGCTGAGGCTGGAAATAAACCTGGTCTCGTTGGCAGCAGCAGATGGAGTCGTTTGAAAAAAAAAATTGTGTACGAAGTACAAACAAATTGGCTCGCAAATTGACCTTCAGACAAGAAAAGATACGCTATCTCCTTTGATTCCGCGTGAAATCTGCCCATTGTGTGGCGTGGAGGTGTGGAAGACCAATATCTTTATTATGCATCAAACGTTCAATGGCAAATTTGTGTCCACTTTAGCCATTATGTACTGGGAGGCCAGTCTTTTACTTTACGTCGCCAGGTGGTGCGCACCTTTTTACTTCGTGCAGGTGTTTTGCTGCGTGCGTTTTATGGGGCGCGCGCAGGGTGAACGACGTCGTCTGACGTTGACAATTTTGGGGTCATTTTGTCATGGCATCTTGATTTTATTTACTTTTTTTTTCTGCTGAGAAATCGATGTCGGATTTCGTAAGTATCGTGTAATGGCATTTCGCCTTTTGGAGCTGGTGTTTGTAATTGCAAACTGGCGAGACGAAAGATGGAAGCCCCGATAATTGATTTTTGTATTTTGTGATGAAATCAGAAAATGCAGCGCATCGGTCATTGTTGCCGCTGGTAATTTCATTTCGCAACGGATTTTTTTTAAAAATAACGATTTCAGTTATTGTCGATTTATAAAACGGCTTGGATTCAATGGGAAAGTGCTACGTTTATTTTGGTTCAAATAATTCGACCATATGCGATTTTTTTTCCCGATGGCCAAAAACATGGAACATAAAATAAGTAATTTAGACTGAACGCTGCAATTCTTTTTGAAACACTTGAAATTTAAGAGCCTCCTCATTCCCGCAGATATTCCTTTTTTTATATTTATAATTCCGCTTCCTACTCCAGTCATTTTTCCCCCGTAATTCAAAAGCGTAAATATTTCAATAATTCACAATACGAAACGAAATGGTCCAGCGTATGAGATATTCCATTGTTCCAAACGGGTTTCGGTATATTTACCTACGAATAAACTTACATTTTAAGTATTTTTGTTGAAACAACAATGATAACAAAAATACGCCACACGTATTTTTAAACCACTTTCATTACGTTTATTGATCGCATAGGTGGCAAATCTGAATGAAGATAAAAATTTCGGCCAGTTTTACAGAAATTAAGTTCGTAGATGAAGATATTCAAATTCGAAAGGGTGAAATTTGAGCAGTAAAACCTAGTACAAACCAACTGAAAAATACATTCTATTAATGACGCAATTTTTTTTGTCACATTAAATTTATTGAAAGGGATTTTTTTACCCAAGCTTTTACCATATTCTCATATTTATCGTAAATGATTCATTTTCACCTGCAATGCGTGTCTCCATTTTTATTTTTACTGCACCATGACGTCGGTTACTTTAGTACAATTTCATGTATTCCGTCCTGAAAGTGTGATAAATTATCACTCTCAAAGACGTCTGCCTGAACTAACGTGTTCGTGCGCAGAATTGCGTGAAAAGCAGCGAGAGTAATTAGATAATTGGTAGATTTAATTATGTCTGAGTTTCCTTTAATTAATTCACCATTTTTATTGGCCAAACCAACGTTTTTGCCTTCGCTCAAACTTTTTGTTTGTTTGTTCAGAAGGGACGTCGTTTGCTAAAATGTATTGATTTGGTGTTAGCGTGCAGTATCTAAGAGTTACCTATAAAATACAATACAGATATATACACTCCCTGAAAAATGTTGAAAATTTCCAAATAAATTAGGGTTCTTGAACGTAAGTTACGTAACATACGCTGTAGTTCTTCTTGACAATTTTCTTTTTCATGTCACCCCAAATAGCTTCAATGGAATTTATGTCAGGACTGTTTTTTTCACCCTTTTAAGGCTCGAATTTGTTGTTCATCACACCAGACCATGGTATTTTTGCTGCATTTATGTTGCAGCATCCTCTTGATAAGTGTAATCATTGGCACATTTGGACTCAAATGATCAGCCGTAATCTCCACAAACGCTAAGTAGTGCTAAAGTAGTGCTAGTCTTGAACTTTGCTGCACTGATTTGGAAATTTCCAAACATTTATCATTAAAGCCTTTGATCTTTCATTTTTATTTGTGGACACCCATGCGGCATAAGATTGAATTGGATCTCATACTGCTTGTCCATTTGAGAGCTGAGAGTGATAGTTGCAATTCGAGAGTGGATACTTGCAGGTGAACACGTTACTGGGCGTGCTATCTGAGAATTACTCCTTCTAGCCGCTCAAAGGTCATACGTATTGGTGTCTCTCAGAGAGTCGTAATTCCCACCTGTTTCGCTTAGTTGAGTGCTCTGTTAAAAAAGAACGATACTGAACGTGAGAGCTCAGTCTTTGTATAATCAGACTTTCGGCGTACATTTCCCAATACGATGTTGATGCACGAAGCTCTATGTGCAAGGACGTTTTAGATCATTTCTGAATCTAATGGACTATCAGCAGTGGCTGAGAGTTGACAAATGACGATTTCCCTCCCGGCTCAAGCTCAACTCGCGAAAGATAAACAGACCTTCTGATACATGGACATCCAGCATTAACTCAAGATTTTACTTTGGCGTATAAATAATGCGCTGTTCTCACATCTTGATTGAGCAACTGCTTTTGCTACTGTCTTTTGTCGAGCATGTGCCTCGTGGCATGTTGACTGTCTCGAGCTAGTGAGCTTGCTGCCTGAGGCTCGTTTTTCGGTCACGGACATTGTTTCTCTTTGTTCATCAGTTCGCTTTCAAGGAGGGTTCAATGTGAACTACTTTACCTTTCAGACGTATTCCTTAGTAAATAAAACTGTTGCGGTGGCAGATGGCGAGTACGCCTCTTGCACCCCTTGGCGCCACCCTCCTCCCGAAAACAACATGTGCCACGTGCTTACCTGTGGTGGCCACTGGGTGCGCGTGCCGAGGCATGCGTCTCGCCCCTAAAACGCATTGTGTTCATGCATCATCTGGTCGTCTCCTTTGCTTGTAATGAATTTTCAAAAGAAATGCAGCGCCCCAGGCCACGTCTTGGTTTATGCGGGGATGGGGGCCGTGGAACATCGTGTTGGGGGCTGAAACTCTCAGGTGCTCACGAAAAAGGGTCCAAAGATGGTGTCAAGTCTGAGAACGCGTAAGGCAAGGTTGGTCCAAGCGAAATCAAGAAAATAGATGGAATGCCATACGATTGAAACGAATGTGTTTCAAAACATGGGGTGAACTTAATTGAAGGTTAAATACTTCTAACAAATGCAGAATATCACGAGCCATGGCATCTTCTCGTAATCTGATTGCTTCACTTTGTAGTCTTTTTAGACTCCAGTTGCACATTAATACGGCTTTCGTATGTTCAGGTTTAGAATTTATGTGCCTATGGCATCACCTTAATTAATAATAGACCCTGTAGAAACTGTTTTTTCATTGAAAAGCAAGCTTAAAATTTTATTTGCAAATGTTGTTTTACTGCAAATTTCGCCTACGGCGCCCCTTTAATTATTTACATTATATTCCTAAAGGGATTTTTCTTATTGAAAATTGAGCTTAAAATCCATTATTTGCAAATGTACATTGACTTAAATGCCGTGTATCGGCGTTCCCTTTGTTTTTCTAACAAATGCATCATAAATTGCGCTGAAATGCATTATTAGAAATCTCCTTTAACAATGAATAAAAAATGCTTGCTGAATTATTCGAATATAAAAAGTTGCTAACAAATATTTCATGGAGCGTATTCTTTATATTTATTATTTACTTTCCTTAGAAAAAAAATTCTTTCTGATGCGTTTCTGCAATAATAAATATTTATAAGCAGTATTTTTTCATCGAAAACTGGGCCACAACCCATCATTTGTGAAATTGTGATCGAGACTTTCTAAAATGTTATCTGCTCCATTCCATACGTTATTTAACGTTTCCACCGATAATTCTTTAAAAATAAACACTGTATATGAACAGTCATCAACACAAAATGTGTCAGTTATTCATCTAGTATAAGCCGCTAATTTTTAGTTTAGTTGTGAGAGTTCCGCGATTAACACAAGTTTGTGAATCACTGTACTAAATAATACTGGTGGCAACAGAAGTTTGAGAATCACTATAAGCCTACTAAATAGTAATGGGGGCAATGCAACACGTTTTCCACCGTGTTTTTCTGTCAATATGGATTGTGATAGTTGCAAGCTTAGTGATAATTGATTGCACAGTGCAGTTCGTTTACCTGATTTGCATATAAAGTGATGCAAATTGTGAAATTGAATGCATGCCAGTAGCGTTTTGGGATTAAAACATTACGTTCTGAAACGGTAAACACACAGTAAGGGCTGTAAATTACATTGTTATTTCGGCAAAAGGGCTCGGTTGCGAGCTCGAAGCGGCCCTAGCGCCAAAACAGGCAAGATGTAGCGTTTCGAATTAATTTAGTGGGCGCTGGGGGTGCCTTGGGTAACTGGGTGAAGGGGGTTTACCCTGGTGACAAAAGAGCGCTCTTCGAGGGCTCCTATACCTAGACAAAAGCAATTTTCGTTTTAAATCTCCTGCTCGCAGGTCCAGGTGCGCGCCTTGCCCAAATCTTGTTTTCGCGCTCAGCCTCACCACCTGCCGTACGATTTTTCCCAAATCATGTTGCGTTGCGAAGTGCATGTCGCTGCGACCCGTGCGCTTTTTAATTTTTAAACTCAGTTTTATCGCGCGCGGTTGGGAGAGGAACGAGGAAAAAGAGACAGGTGCTAGCTGGCCGTCCACCGAAGTCCGGCTTGCCATGCCCCAAGGTTGGAGGCACACGCGCGGACGCACGCCGACTAACCCCCCCCCCCCACCTCCCTCACCTGCTGTTTTTTACTCCATCTCCTTGCATGGCTCTTAATAATAATTGCGCCCAATGTTAATGAGCTGTGGGCAAGTATTACTCGCACGCCGTGATATAATTACACGTAGTGGTTTTTAACTGCAGTTGCCAATGTCAGATGCAGGGTGGCAAGTGCCCTCGCCCAATTTGAAATGAAAACACAATTAAGGCTGCTTTGCCGAGCTCTAGA
>JAQIXS010005574.1:0-12351 GCA_034700785.1 Rossiulus vilnensis
TACAATCACAAAAACTTTCGCATGTCTTCGGCAGTGTTTATAACACGGTACCAGTAGATCCCACTTCACTGCAAAGGAACAGATCTGAAATGCACTAATGCGTTCATTGGCTCATTACGAAAACCGCGATATGTTTGAATCTGTTCATGGTTCATGCCATCCGTTTTTGTGAAGCCCCTGTTGGAGGCTACAAATCAGTTTATAAATTTGCCTGAGAGATGGCTCCGCAAGGCTGCCAATTTTTCCAGACAGGCACTTTGCTGACTGCTTTGGCTCTAGGCTTTTCAGTGAAGTGAGTCTGCGCTAACTTGCAGGCCGCTCCTGACTCTTTTGGTGCGCGTGTGCTAACTGATGCTGTTTGTGTTTGGGAGACCATCTTTGTGATTATCGCTGATAACAAGATGCGTTTCCTCGAGTGATCTTCGCGGATTCGAATTGAAGAGCGGAATGCCGGTCGCACTGTTTATTTCTTATTATCGCGTCCCTCGGCATCGGTGCAATACATTTGCTATATCTTTCTCCATGTTTCCATGAATGCTTTGCCACTACGCGTGGTTGCATCTGCATAGCGTGGCTCTGAAAATCATTTAAAAGGGCATTTTGAATTTCACACCACGTTTGGCGAATTGCTTTCTCAGTGTCTAGTGTTTGTGTCAGTGGTTCATTTTTGGAGACAAGGACAGCGACCGGCGGTGTCACCATGGTTACACCCGTGTGAATTTGAAGATAGAAAAAATCGGCAACATGGCGGAGGTCATACATGAGAAATGTGTTGTTCATTAACAGCGTTAGAATGGTGATTTGCGAGGCGATTTGTTGAGTGGAAATTCCGAAATCTACCATGATGTGGACGCCGACCAAGACCAAGAAGTATGGCGTCGGTAAGTGTCGCAAGGTTTATACTGTAGCTGTTTAGTCTGCTTGAATTCTGACCATGCAGCTGTTCTAATCCTACCAGAGGTGCTGGAGCTGAACGTGGAAAGTATTGGTTGCTTTTTCCACTGTAATGTTATGTATTTTGCCATAATAAAACATGTTTTCACCAAGCCTCATGCTGCACGATGCTCATCTCTGGCAGGAAAGGGAGTGCTTCTGTTGTTAAATTAAATCGCAACCCCTTTTCAATTCAACTCAGTTCCCTACTGTCAGCAGAGGTATTGCCATGTGGTAGGGAACAGAAAAAGTATTTTATTTACTTAAGGTTTTGCAATCGGTGGGGATAATTGAAAGTTATGTAGTTTCAAACAATAATTAGTATAATCACATGTACATGTACTTATAATTTAGAGGTGCGGTGGGTTGAAGCAAAATTTAGGGGTGGCACTAGCTTTCTTTTCCATGAAGCGCCGTATCTTCTCGCATCGCTTTTGATGCAAATGTCCACAGATGGCTCTGATGGTCACTTACATATGCATAGGCTACATGCAGACACATTGCTCATGTATTAAATGACTACAAAGATAAGCTGTACCCGTGGTATAAAAAATTAGTTTTGCTCACTTGCTGGTCGATACTATTGACAATATGTGGCTAAAATTAGTAGCCTAATGCCGACATCATCTGGATATTGACGATGATGGCTGGAATGCTATGCTGAACTCATTGTTATCGTACCTTAATCTCGTATATTTGCCCCCATGTGGCTGCTTTTTGCTGTTTACATTATCAGATATGAAATAATCACATATAGCAATTATAATTGGGGAATTCCCTTCATACCTGTCATTTGAAACCATTAAATAAATGGATGAATAAGAGGGGAGAGTTGTTTTGCAAACAAGCATGAATGTAAAATGACATTGCTTCATCAGAAATCTGTCTAAAATTGCAAGGTTTGGTGACTATTGCTACACGTAATCCCAAACCTTTAAGAACTCAAAAACAAGTCGTGCAAGTTTTTCGAACTCGTCATTTACTGAAGGCGAGTTTTGATTGTTTTTGAATAAATCTTTTTATTTTCACAAACATCGTAATCAAAAATAACAACCCATACGTTCGAGCTATTTTGTCCGTGGAAACTCCCAAATAATGAAAGAAAAACTCAAAGCCTTCTGTGTATGCCAAATTTTCAATGAAGTATAACGATGCATGCACTACAATGAGGCTAGATTTTCATAATCTACTTTCGATATCAGACCAATTGAAATGATGCATCGGGGAAATTCCATTTTTCAAAAGCTTTTATGGTTAGCACAGTCATGGGAGTTTTCCCTGTTTTAATGAATGTGATATCAAGTTGTACGTTGCAATAACAATACAATACATGTTACTAACGCGCTTTTTTGTCTCGTCTAGAATAAATAAGCAGCCCCTTTATATTTTTTTATTTTTTATTAATTAGCTTTGTTTCCATAAAAAAAATTACGTATAGGCCTAGTCTAAAAGTACACTATTCAAATACATTAGGCCTGCATATAACTGTATAGGCTACAACCGTTTCTAAAATAAAAATAAAAACTGCAACAACTATGCCTAAACATGATGGGGGTCAGACACATCATCTTGACACCTTGTCAATATTTTCAGGATCCGTCCCATCCCTCAAATATGCTAATCACATTTAATTGGGTTTTGTGAAATTAACATGCCATTGATTCGTTGGCCGATTCTTAAAATGCTATTTTGCTATTTAGAATATAATAAACATATTTCCTATAAACCTGATTTAAAACCGGCCAAGGACAGGAGGGTAACCAAAACATTTTTCTTAGCTATTGGAAGCCATAATTAGACTCGAGATGGATATTGCTGATTTTTTATCAGCCATACTGTATATCCCATTTTGACCTTCACAAATAACTTGGTCACGCATCTTATAATTTAAAATTGTTAGTATGAATCGGCATTGCTTGTTTGGGAGACATCTTTTTGCAGCTGGAGGAGTTTTTTCTGCTTCTGGGTATTTTAAGCTTTATAAGACTCCGATAGAAGCTATAGGGTCGAATACAGTACAGGGTGGAATTTTTTATTTCGAAGAATTTTACTGGGCTACTAGGCTATGCCCATTGAGGCGTTCATAACGATTGGAAGCCTGGTTTATGTATGTGTTTTTGTGTTCATTATGCCATGACAGGTCGTGCAATATTTCCTCCAGAGGTCACTTATAAATGCACCGGCACCTAGAATAGTCGGAAATCCATTGCTCGTGGAAGTAATTAGTGATGGATCAGTGATAGTGTTAATATTTGCTGATGGACAGAGAAAAGTAAATGAAGCGTATAATATTAGGAAAAAACATGTCTCGGCCAGGTCAAGGCACGGCCTACTTTCTTCCTGAAATGAGTAGGACAAGCGCAATACTGTGAAATAGACGCAATGTCATTATATTGTCTTCGGTATCACCAACTTAAAAAAAATAGAAATATGTATGAAACCATTGTCTTGTTTACGGTCGCAAACCGGTTCATCACCTTACCCTTTTCGTAGCGGACACATCATCGCAAGTACCAAATGCTGATAAAATAATTTTGCAAAAATGAGTCAATAATTGTAAAAAAATGTTTATATGCATGTATACCTAACTAATCATATTGATGGTAATTTACCTACATGCATGTCATTGCAATAATCTAAAATTGATATTTTTCAAATTGTCAAAATGGTGTCGCCTATAACATTGAGTTTTCAAATTTAAGATAACTTTACACAGGCCCTTACTGAAAAATATATGCATATATTCGTGACGATGTGTCCGCAAAGGAATTATTCTGCCAAGTGCACCAAATGTCTTTAATGCTGTTACTATTTGTGGTTCATTATTTGCGATCCAGTTTTTATAGAAAATTCGACTATGACGTTCACTTGATTAATTCTAAACAAATGTTGTAAAGAAAAGTAAGCCAAATCTATGATTAAAGATTTACTTTTAAAATGCTGCTACGACGTTCCCTTAGTATCGTTTCCAAAAAGAATTATGGAAATGTAAGCTAAAATCCATAATTATACATCTGGTTTTTAAAAAAAATTGCCTGTGGAGTTAAATTTAAAATATTAAAAAAATTACGAAGATATAGCTTACGTTTCATGATTAGTTCTGTACATGAAACTAATCTAAAATTTGTATGAAAATTTAAGCTAAAATGTATTATTGGTGATCAAATTTTTCAAAAAAAAATTGTCAAAGATGTTACATTTAAAATACATGCAGGGGCCTAATAATAGCAATAAAAAGTGTAGGCAAATAATTAAAGCGAAATAATTAAAACTAGGCCTATAAATTTACATGTAGTTGAGACTAACTATTTAAAAGAAGGTACAAATAAGGGATGAAAGATTAAATATGCCTCATTATAGAAATCCAAAATTGCTCATAATATATGCAGTGCACTGGGCAATGCAGTTCCTTGGACCTTCAATTAACCAGCGTGTTTAAATCCAACATGTCATAAATCAACCAGATTTAATAATCTGGATTTAGTGTAATAGATTAAACAAATCTCATTATTAAATTAATAAATTTAATAATGTTAGTAGATTTAATAAATCTACAACATTTAATAAATCAAGGGTATAATTATCGGTAGTAGAATGAGTTGAAGAATTATCACACAATAGATAGGCCTATTCGCATGTATTATTAAAAGACCATCCATCCCATACTTTATAGCCTTTTAATTCAGTAGCTTAGGTCAAATCATCAGTTGCTTTTTATGGCATTGACGTGTCATCGCACTGCTCCAACAAAGTTGGGGTCTTTTCCTTATTCTCCATCATCTTTAGATCGAAGAACGTTGAACTTATAATAGTGATAAATTAAACCAGACTGATCAAATCTGTCAGCTTAAAAGTACATACATGTATAATGGATTGAATACTGGGTGCACAGGTCTTCGTTTCTGAGCTATAATCAAACTGTTAAGTTCTAGGGTGCATTCTCCAAACAATCGTACCTTCAAAAATCAGTGAAAAAAATGAAGATTTGAAATACATGTTTCATTATATTAATTACATGTACTGTAATGTTTAGGCATTAAATTTGACAAATTTAGCAGTGAAAGTGCTGCGTTATACTTGGAGATATCGAGGAAAGCGAAAAACAAGCTGGAGCTAGGCAGATATAAGCAGAGTTGGACTTGATTGATGTGCCATGAACATATGCGAGCTTTAACTTGTATATATCAAAGACACTAGCATCACGCACTTGATTTGCTACAGGGTGACAGCAGCGCCAAATATTAATATAAAGACTTATACGCGAGGATATAAATGAACGTAATTATTCTATTCAACCATCAAACAACGCCTGGATAAACGCTTCACTGCATGGTACGTCAGGTGTGTTTTTTTCTTCAACAAAAGTACGTAAAGAAATTTTAAAAAGTGATTGTTACCGTCTTAAACATTCACAAAGGGTACACAATGTCACAACAATCTGCTTTCACCGATTATCAAAATAGGTTCTTCTGTAAATGCATCTTATCGTGGGTGTAGAATGGGGTGTAGAATGATGTTTTTGATTACATCTACATGTAATGACCTAGTGAATGCCCATTATGATTCAAATTGGTGTTGACAACTAATGATATTAATTTTAATGAGATCAGCGCTTTCACGTGTTAGAATTTCAGGCAATAATATAACGATTCAAGGAAATTACTTAAAATGTTGGATATAACGGAGCATTATTTCTAACGTTTAATACACTACAGTGTATGCATGCTAAAAGGATGCAGTGTGGTATTTATTTCACCTCATTGACCTTGGAATTTGAAATCCAATTCATGATTCTGGTGTGCATCAAATGATTACAAGTACAGTATATTCGACCTAAAAAGAATATACCTGTACGATGATAATCATTATAAAGACAAATAAACATGTGGAGAAAATCATGGATATTTTGCAATTTTTCTTTATTCAACAAGAAACCATGACAACATTGCCAAAATGTATACAGTGTAGGCCTACATGTGTTACTTCATACTCTATGCATCCATGATCCTGTACGTGTTTTTGGTAATGATAAGGCCGATAGAACCAATTAGCTTGATTCGTGCATCAGTTACATGCAGCCTATTAAGAAATCAGAGTTCTTTTAATTACATGTATACATTTATCATGTTTGGTGAACGAGTGTCATGATTTGCGTACATATAGGCAGGCCTACATTAGGTTTTCCAGTCGCATTTGTTATTTTTTTAACGACAATAGAGGCTGCTTGTACTTTGTAAAATGATTATGAATATTATTTCTAGATGGACTAAATTGCAGTTGTACGTGTAGGGCCTACTCATTGTGTAGTTGGTTTTTTTGCATGCTTCAAGGTCATACGTGGCATTTACGTTTGCGTTGTTCTTTGTAACAGAATTTTTCCTGTATGGCATTATCTTGATGTTGCTAATGATGGAAGCCATGATCGCAGTTTTAATTAGAATGTCAAAAGTTACTCCAACAAACTGCAAGCAATATGTAGGTCTACCAATAACAAATCTGTGGCGTTATAAATGTCACGATAAGTTTAGCCAATCAGTGAGTGACATTGCATGGATTCTTTCGACTGCAGTATAATAACTGAACATGCACTTATTTTGTATGCTTTTATATGTATGAAGTAGAAAGCCCTACTCACAAATACTGTATGTAAAAAGTAATCTTGTTGTTGCAGTGTGCGTGCATCTGACACTGACATTGGACTTTTTTTCTGTACCCTCTACATTTTCATTGCAGTTTTTTGACCTTTCATTAAGTGATTATGCTGCTGCATTTCAAGTTGACGAAGACATACATATATAGTCTTACAGTCACATTAATGTTGGCTAATATGATGATTTATGCTCGTCCGCCCACGGCAGTATTTGCATAATAAATCACGGTACTAAAAATGGGAGTGTTGCTAATTTAAAATTAAAACGGGCTACATGTACCGCAAAAGTGACAATTTACATTACCTTTACGATATGTCATAAATATGTAATACCAGTTTTGTGGTTGTGGATGTAGACTTCTCAGTACTTGACAATCCATGACTATATCACGTTGTTGTTGGTGTTTTAGGGCGCAAGAGCATCTAAGGTTATTAGCTGTACTGTATCATACTGATAAACTAATTATTTTTTCATTTTATGTGCAGTTATGTACAACTACAGTGGCAGTATTCGATACGGCCTACATCTTGAGATCGGGGAAACTGTACAGATTATAGAAGAATGTCCTGGTAAGTTTTACAAAATCTCTTTCAAGTTCGAAATATTATTCATGCCGGGAAATATCGCGTGCTTTATATTCGTACAACATTTTTCAGTTTTTGTCAATGTATATTAGAGTATCTATTTTGAAGATTGACAAAATGAACCAAAAATGCACAGGGTCTGAAATATTCGCAAAAAAATACAGAATTTCCAGACTTTCAACTCCCACCCTCTTCAGTCTGTGCTGGTAAGTTAAACCAGCTGACCTAAAACTTCCGACAGGTCATGATTATCCAGTGTTTTTTATTTACAAACTTATAAAAACTGTCTCACGCAATGGCCTGAGTAGCCGCGCCAAGGCTGGTTAATCACTGAACTAAAAAGCCATTTTGACTGAAAGATTAAAATAAAATACAAGACTTTTAAACGTTGTGAAAAAATATGTATATAGAGAAATGATGGCATTTACTTTCCACTTTCTTTATCTCAAAATGATTGTGCAGTTTTTGAAAAAAAGTGTAGTATGTGAATGTATATTATATATTATATAATATTTAAATAGATGCAACGTTGCCACAGATAATATACTGCTTTTTATGAGTGGCCATCTGACCCAACAGAACAGATTTGGCACACTTTCTCAAGCTCATCTAATCTGCTTCAGTTTCTTGAGGGCTGTGATAATCCAAGTGACACAATTTCCCACAATAATGCTGTATTTCGCAAAACAACACGAGTTAATTTACGCCCGATAAGATTTTGGAAACGCTGTATTACTTTCCCTTTAACTTTAAGTAAAAGGCCCGCAAATTTATACAATTTTAATTTTTTTGCTTATTACATGCAAATGTTCAACTGATGTTACTACAATCCATATGCAAGCACCACATGCACAACTAAATTACTAAATCTTTGATAAGCATTGTATTTATTGATGAACACACGAAATCACTCAGATTTTAAAATCTTAGAAAGTGATGTATAACTAAACGACCAGTGTTAAATGCAAAGTTGTGACTAGAAGTTTTTTGTCTATTCTGCTTTTATTTAATAAAGGTCAACAGGCAAAGACATTTGTGTACATGTACAGTTTTGCATTGCGCAACAAGATGGTTAAGGCTTTAGTGCAGCATTCATAGAACAAAACGTAGGCTTATTACTCAATTTTGCATGCCTTATTTCTGTTAGTTTTTAACAGAATATCGTAAAATAAGCACCTCCTTAGATTACAGAAAGATGGAAGTGGTAATTTTTAATCAGTTTAGTAGGCAGAGGACATACATTTTTGATACATGTATATGATTCATAACTCAGCTGTCTAAACCAAAACACCCTACCCCCCAACCCAATGGCAAGTGACCGAAATGCAATAGGCGGATCCTATAATTCGGGCGTTGCTATGTTCATACTGTACAGTTTTCTGGCAAATTGTTCTTTGAATCTGAAATGCTATTTCTGAAAGCTATTGATCCCGCCCTTAGCCCTATGATGCAGACATTGAAATTGCCTTTTCACCCAATTCAGATGCCTCGCACGCTCAGTTTGATGCCCTGGTAAAACTCGGTACATTCTGGCAATGACCTTGCTTTTTCCAATAATGTACACCCATCACTGCAGACTCTTGGAAAGCTCAGCTTAATGAAAGTCTTATACCAGTACACTTGTATAGAAGATGCTACAGTGGAAAGAAAAATGCTCGTATCACTAAACGCCAAGGCATGAGATTTAGTGGATGAAAACTTGAGAGCATTAACCTTTGTCATCCCGTCTTAACAGCGACGAACATCTCCGTTGTCTTGTTTGTTTCATATCAGATTCGATCAAAATTGGCTAGAGCTATTTCAGTACTGCCTCAAATTTCACCAAATCTGCATGATAACGGTTTTCAGCGTATATTTTTAAGACGAATTCTCTCTGGAAAAGGCATCTATTTACAGAATGTGGTAATAATTCAAACTTGCAGATAGAAGTTGTAAATTTTATTTAATATGGTTGACCTTATCTGTTTACACCATGTATATCACAGCCACGTTTAACAGGTTAAACCTGTCTTCGGAAAATATTACCTTCCAATTAGTAGTTGTAATACATCTGTACATCTATGTTTATAAGTTTTTCGGGGGTTGGCTCCGGATCAGCGTTATACCAGCATAATGCTAAGAAGCTTATAATGCATGTAGTTCGTAGATAAATAAATTACATCGCATTACACTCGACATGCACTTGCACACACCGGGCAACGCCGCTTGGCACACCTAGTTTTAAATATTTTATATTTTTAAACTCTTAATATGCATATTCAACAGCAATTGCATATATTGATTACCTATTTTCGTAGCGATTAATACGGGTTTATTTGAATTGTAGACATGACATTTGTATATAAAAACAAGTCAATGGGAGAAATGCATGCAGTAATGCAAACTGTGCCCTTGTTCACTGGAACCTTGTTTATAGCTTGCTCATGACCAAAATCGTAAACATGTTAAACACATAAATTACTAGTTATTGTTATATTGTTAGTTGCAGTAAGAACAATTGGGAGACGTACGTGGACGTGCTCATGAAAATGCCACAGTTGTTTCACGGGGTTCGCGATTAACTCAATACATTTCGTAAACAATTGGGCCAAATTGACTAAATGTAATTGATGAGTCAGCGTTGGCCATGATCTGAATTAATTGCTCAACTCGTTGATGTTTTGGTTAGACCTAATTAATTTGCAAAAACATGTTCTTATTGATTTGGTTGGGTATGTGTTATAAATAAACGGAATTAGAAATACCTTCGATTTTCTACTCAATACATTTTGGCAAGATGTTAAATAACAAAAGTTTAGTTAAACGATTTAAACGTGCGCACAAGCGGTATTAAACAAAGTAAGTTTTCTCCTTGTTTTCAGCGTAGCAGTCGTACGTGTCTAGATTTTTTAAAAATTCTTGCTACAAACTGAAATTACAGTGCATAAAAGACATCTAATCATATTATAATTTTGTTTCTGCTTGCCTACTTTAGTCTAAGCTATTTCACCCAAGTGAAATGGAATTACCAACAACTTTGTCAAGCATTAAATGTCGCAAAACCAATTTGCGAATTTTCCATCTTGTTAACTAGGGCTGAGTTTTTAAAGGTAGTTATCATATTTCGCCGAAGGTGAAATATAATTTGACACCATTGCTAAAGCAGGTCTGATGAAACAATAAGCACAAGTGTTGCCATTCAATGATTCATAAGTATAATTTGGAAAATCTTTAAGTTTTATATTATGAGCCATTCACTCTGCGTACAGTACTTAGTTAATTATGAAAGAAAAACTTCCGTGAGACTGCTTCAATTACTTATCCGCCTCTTACTAATTAGGAATTTCGTAAGATTACTCTGATGGAGGAAAAATTTTTAAAGTACAGTGTACGGCGGATGTTTGACAGTATTTGGATTTCAATACATGTAATTAGATTTTAAGCTGATAGAATGCAAACTTTTGGGTATTTTTTTTGGAGTTGATTATAATCAGTATTCAGCTTTCTTTCTTTCTTGCATGATTTTTATTGCCTCGAATAAAGGGGGGAAAAACCGCAATGCGGACGAATTATTCTTGTATGTCCGCTATATGATCTTCCAGAAATTTGCAATTAAATATTAACAGTCCATCAGAAATTTTCTAGTCATTTGGAAATGTCATAAAATGCTCTAGAATGCTTGGGTAGGCCTAATGATGTCGTGTGTACATGTAGTCGCATAGTACTTATGCATGTAGGAATCTCATTTATAAACGTTATTTAGGTTAATCAAGCCAACTTTGATTGCGGGTCTGTCATAAAAACAGCCTACACTTACAGTAGGAAAGTGGGATCTTTCTTATTACCGTAGCTTTTTAGATTATCTACTTCGGTTTCTGTTACATGTAACTTCAATAACAAACCTCCATATTAGTTTGCATCGTTGAAGTGAATTGATTTCTCAAATAATCAGTAGACTCTTCTATAATTCTGGAAATACTCCCGAATTGTTTCAATAAATTCACGATAAACAAGCAAGAAGCGGTTTAAAAATGCTGGTATTGATCAGCATATATGGCTCGTCTTTACATGTGCTTATTATGCATGACTTCTTTATTTTTGCATTGTAATTTTCTTTGACAAAGGATAAGACGACTGCTGGTGATAAAAATGCTAAGACGTGCAGTTTTCTTCTCACTTTTTGTTTCTGAAATTTTCTGCCATGTATGATAAACTAACTTAAAATGCGAAAATAGCCTTAAAAAGTTATTAAAACTCAAATGAGAGCAAGAAAACTGCCAAATTGGAGCATAGCCAACATTCTTACCAACTCAGTTCTATTGTATACATACAGGATATTGCTATTGCCTAATACGCATGTACTTGAAGCATCCGAGTCTTGAATTTTAAAACTACCGACATTTTTAATGTGGGACCAACCGGGCTAAAACAATACACAAAACTTCTACTTGCCTTTAAGATGCCAGCCTGATGATGACACGTTCCAGTGTTTTTTGCTTCTGGATTATGGCTGCTACCATATTGGAGAATTGTCAATTGTATTTTCATATTATTCAAGTGCTTATTCTTTTTAAAGGAACAAGTATACTTCTGTAACTTCGCCTTATTTCAATTTTTAGCTAGTCTTCTCTTTAAAATAACCATTTTAGTCAGGCTAATGTTGTGAAACTAATCACCGTACTTCCTCACTTTTCGTGCTGGTGACCTTGGTCATTCAATTCTTCTTTGAGTTTTGCTTGAAGCTTTTGTTTTCACTTTATTGCAAGGCGTTAACAATTGCATTTGTCAAAGTCATCATGCACAAGTTTGCGTTCATTCAAAGAAAACTATTGTCGCTTCCTTGTGTTCAAAAGGACTTCGTATAATTGGTTTAATTGAAGATGTAATTCGAAAATGCGACTATAACACTTTGCAAGAGAAAGGCTGGCAAGTGTCGTTGCACTGTGGATGCTTTCAAATCTAGAATCCAAACTGTGAAAGCAATCAAGAAGTTGAAATCGTTTCAGATTGCATAACTGTCAACAAGTGAGTAATCTACAGTGTATGTTAAATCATATCAAATCATTTTGAAATGGTGTATGGATACGCAATTGTTGACAACAATTATTCATGTGTTAATTATAATGCATGCAGAAGGAACTTAAGTACATGTAAATGTAGCCTGTACCTTACCTGCTTCAATGATTAAAAATTTGCCAACCGTA
>JAQIXS010005575.1:0-12349 GCA_034700785.1 Rossiulus vilnensis
AATTAAAATTCATTTAGAAAAAGAATGCCAACACAACAGATCATAATGCCACTGCAGTTTAAATAACAATAGAGACATTTAGACTTTCTATTTTTCTAAATTTTTATTCGAGTTTATTTAGTTAATTTACCTAAAATTAACCAATAACGAAATATTGAGCACCCTTGTAGAAGTTATTATAGTTGGATTTTAATCTTTTCAAATAATTTCATGTTTTATCATACAAGTTGTTTATTTAAAAAACTGATCTTGCCTTGTTAATTATTTTCAAAGTACTTAAAATATGAAGGAAGAGAAAAAAACGCGAAAAGTGTACTGAAATAAGCCAGTGTACTGAAATTGCAGAAAAAAGCAAAAAATGTAAGCATTTATTCGGTGTTCAACTTTCAGTTTTAAAAATGAAGAAAAGCGTGGGTTTGTTTCCGATAGAAATTGTAATTCAAAAATTATATTCGGTTTGTTAATTTCAGGTATTTTTTATGTGAAAAGCAGCCAGATTGTGCAAATATGAAGCCATCGCGAATTTTTCAAATTTATTTACCCAAAACGTCCCTAAAACGTGCCCATTGCATCAGTGCAACTAAATATTTAAATTGCAAAAATATATATATATGATATCAAAATGCATCGAACATTAGCAATTCAAAAGTAAGCATTCAATGCACTGAAAAATGCAGCTAAAATAAATTGAAATTGCTTTTGAAATTACACTCGTATTTGGTTTTTGTGATTTCACTTTGAAATGAAGATTTATGTTGATTTTTGTGAGGATAAACGAGCAAGACTGCATAATGTCAAAAATCTTTAAAGGAGTAGAATTTTAAGAAATACATTTACGTCTGACTTCATTCAAATGATGGCATTTCGTCTGTTTCATAAATATTGGCTTACTTGCCTTTTATAGTAGATTCAGAGATTAGAAGATGAGAAATCAATATTGCATGACGAACAAGACTGACTAATGTCTGCATAAAACAGATTTTTGATTAATACATTCACGTCTGACTTAATTCAAATGATGACGATTCGTTTGCTATTGGCATTTATTTTATCCTTTTATAATAATTTCAGAGATTAGATGAGTTTGTACTTAAATTGTTTCAATACCCTCCCCCCCAAAAAAGTGCTGCATTTCGTTTTTTTTGCTAAAATATTGTATTTAATTAAATACTCATCTTCTAATCTATGAAATTAATGATCGTGCATGCTGACCACCTAAATTGGCCAAACTTGTTCATACGGCCATCAAGACTAATGAAATTCATCATAAATAAGAATTATTTAATATCGCTTCTTTGGACATTAAAATTAAAAAATGAATTTATAAAATTGATAATATTTCGATAATAAAAGATTTCCAGGGTAAATCTCATTGTAAACAAATAAAGTTTACATCTACCAACATGCTTACGTGCAATAGGTAAATGCTTATAATTATTACAGAATGCAAGGTGAGCATACTGGACATAAAACTCAAATAGTGCAACATGTTGCATAACACCATTATCACTATCATTATTTCTTAATTGCTGTGCAGTTCATAAGCATGCCTACATTTCTCCAAATAGGGGAAAAATTGAGCAGTGACGTCAATAGGTTTAGTTAAGATAACACCGTAGCAGTGATTGAGGTGACTTAACCATTAAAGTTTATCAGCTCAGACCCATTAGCAGAAGGGTTTGAAGACGGATAATGGTTTCTCACCCTCCTTAATAGTTTCTATTATGATTCTGAGGCCATGCACAAAATGATGTAAGCACAAATGAGAAGCAAACGAGGGTGCTTTCTTGCCCTTTCTTATTTTAATTATATTTTGGGGCATTTCAGAAAGTGATGGGAAGTAAGAGAAAAGATGAAATAATTCACCACAGCAGCGTTTAAAAAACAACTAAATTGAAGCCCAGGGCATCAATGTAACTTGAGCCTTAAGGAAATATTTAAAAATATTGTTTTTAAAATGATATCAAAACATTATTTTGAAATCTTTTATAAATCCTTGACATGAACGTCTTAATCATCACTGTATTCCTTTACATAAACATGTTGATATCTTTGTGCACAGGATATTTCAAAAAAATGTCACTGAATACCAATTTGACTGAAGTAAACAAGAATGGCTTAAAAATTGCACAGATAATCATTATTGTTGAAAAAAAAATACGTTGAAATTAACTCAGTTAACTCTTCAGCCGAAATTCTTGAAGGAATGACTGAATAGATTTCTAAGAGTGAAATTATCATTGCAAAATATATCATTGAATTTTGATCCGAAAAAACAGTTTATGACTGATGTGTGTTTAACATTCTTATTACATTCTTAACTTTTCTGACTTTTCCATGACCTTCCAAAAAATTTGCCTGTCCTTCATCAAAAAAATGCAAACAACATATACCGATTATCCTACTGATATTTTAATTATTCACGTTATTAAAAGGTTTTTTTACGTTTCTGGACATACTAACAGATGGATGGATGTCCATGCCTTATACATGAAAATTTGAAATTTTTCTAAATTTTGAATGACACTGAGATTCCCTCACACCTCTGACATTGCCAGGTTTTTCCTGAAGTTTTTTGGCATTATTTTCAAAACTACAAGTCTATAAACAGTCTAGTAATTAGACCGTTGGTCAACCTTCTTGGTGTTACCAGAACAAACCATCATCAACGTCACGACTTTCCCATTTGAAGCCATGTTAAAGAGCATTGGGAGCAAAACCAATTGTTAGCAAAAAAAACTACTAAAGATATGACAATCAAAAATGCGACAAATAAACGATAGCAAGCGAACAAGCAACGAACATCCCTTCCTCCTCATCAGAAATTTCACTCTACGATTGGGAATCGAGGTAAGACCAGTAATTTTGGGTTAGATCTAACTATTTGCTACCTGGTTATGGGGGACCAAAAACGAAACTACTGTCCCTGAAGTTAGCATGAAACACATTTTTCAAGTATTGTTATTTGGTTTGGGTGTCGAACCTACGCTTACCTGAAGGCGCAAAACTATGGGAAATCAACGAAGCTAGACCATAGGCATTTGGTTCCATAGAAACTAGAAAAAAGAAAATTTGGGAAAAGAAAAAAAAATCCACTTTGACACTCAGGTCTCTCAAAATGGGCACTGGAGTGTTCATGGACATCTCCGGTGGCTCTGGCCCAAAGCGGTCATGGGCCTGATCCTCCCAACTTCGATTAAATCGTCCGTTAGTTAATCAGCAGTTTGGAACTCGGTTAAGGAAATCTGGGCTTACCGTCAGAATTCCTTTTGGCCAGAGAGTTTTCTGAGTTTTCCTTGACCACCGAATCCTCGCTGAGGCTGGAGTTGAGACGCCCCCCTCCTCCGATGTTCTCGTTCGATGACGTCAGTTCGGTCAAGCGGTTCTTGACCAGTGGCGAGTGCGTGGACGACTGTTTGTGGCGCTTGATCGTGGGAAGGCGACTGACGAATGAGGCGTTGTGTTTAAATCTGGAAAACAAATATGGAAAATAAGCTCAACAAGCCACAGGTGTTCAATAAGTTGGGGAGTTATATGCCATTTGCACCATGCCTCGTTAGTAACCTGGTCATTAACTGCAAATGTTTTGGCATTTCCTTACTGAAAAATTGCGATGTCTAACAGGATTTGACAGAAATTTTACGTTTTATTTATTTGCATGATTTTGGAAGGTTTGGAAAATGCCAAACGTGTTTTTCGTAAAAATGCAATCATTTCGTAAACGTAAAGAAAAAGAAATAAAAACGTCTTTTACGAAATTAATAATAATAAGTTATATTTCTTTGCTATTATTTTATAATGTTGCATTATATCAATTGCATCAGTATCAATATATAATAATTATATTAGAACAATATTAAAAATCAAAGGAAAATAATAATTTGGTGCCTGCACTCATTTTTAAACAAAGTTATATTTGTTATTATGTTAGCATATTAGTTATAATTATAACAGTAATATTACTTTATATCAATGAGAAATTAAGGACAGAAAAATTACAACAATTTGATGCTTTTATCTGTTAAGAAACAAGTTAAATAAAAGTTATATTAAGTAGGCCTACACTGTACTTATTATAACATTTTTATTACATTAAATCAGTATCAACGACAGAAAAACGACAATTTTTAGGTATTTGTAAAGATTTCAAGCAAAGTTATCAATTCAATAAAACTTGCTTTTTTTATTATTTTTAGAGAAATGAGAACATTTTTACGTTAAATTCATTTGATATTTTCCTAACCTTCCATTGTCGAAAATATATCACTTAAAATGCGAATTTAATGACTTTTAAAGGGCATAATGACACATGAAATTAACTATTTATTTATTATATATCAAACATTTTTGTTAAGCACCGGTTATAATTTAACATGGGCTTGATGCAAATGGCCATGAATAAGAAGCAGAAGGGTAATTGAAGTATTGGTGGGATAGAAAAAGCTGCGAAATGTGCGTATATTAATGAATAGTTATTTAATAAGTATTTTAAAAAATACTGGAAGACCTCAAATCTTAATTAATCCCCTTCAAATTTTGATCGATTCAATTACATGCAATTCTTTAGTGAATCGTCGTAAGGATGCGAAATTATTGCAAAAAGCCTGAATTAAATACGCAACTACAATCTACAAGTACTCTAAACAATTGCTTTAAACAAGTCCAAATTTCATTACAAAGAAAACCTGAGATGACAATGTAAAGCAAATTGGTTATGTTATATACAATTTGTGGGTGGCTTAGGGCCTAATCTAAACAATAAATCCAAAATTTACACCAAATTAGCCATCAGTTAGAGATTGTTATCCCCCAGTCTCACTAGTCTTTGTAATGAAATTAGGTTTTATTGATTATTTCTGACATATAAAATACCGTGTTTGTGGTGCAGTGTGCCAGAAAGAAAGCATTCAAGAAACACATGGGTGACAGTTAACATTGGAGAAAAAGACAGTTGAAATTTACAATAAAGCATCGCAAAAACCTAGAAATCAGCTATTATGTTAGTGGGTTGCACCAAATTCCATTCAAATCCCGAAATCGTAATTTAATTGGAATTGATTGTAGAAAATTATAAATTTATTTGAAAATTTTAAGACACGTACATGGCATTTTAATCAGCATAAAAACGTTATGTTACGTTGCAAATTATGTTTCTATTGCCATGTTTATACACAATTTAAGAGTTTTATGACAACTGTTTGTGTCGAGACATATTCAAGCATGTTCAGACAAGTCATGGCATGTTCAGACATGTCTGAACACATCTGCACCTAAACATGTCAATGAAACTCATCCATTACACCAATATTATTTAAAATAATACTAAGTAATCAATGAAATGTGACCAGTTTAGTTTGAGTTTGACCGATAATCACACTAACTGGAGTTTGGTGCAACCAGCCATCTACCATAATTTAGGAAGCAAAGATATCCAAGCATGCATATAGATCGCAAAAATTTTCAATAAAAAGTTAAAAGCAAATATGTAAGGAATGCACATCGAGAAGAAACAATTTGCTAAACATTCAGATAATTTTCGTGAAACGAAAAAGAATGTTGTTTTTAATTAGGATAAACTACGTAGATTGCAAAAATGAACGAAAACGTGAATAGCACGGGCTACTTACAGGAGGCTACCGGAAGCTGATGGGGGCTCCTTTTCAGATTTATCTTTCCTTCATACGTTAACGAACAAGAGACAACAAACACACCATTACAGGATACGACACTCAAAAGAAGGCTGAATAAAGTCACATAAGGTCACAAAAATGTGAAAGGTAACAAAAATGCAACCACTGAGTAGAAAGAAGTCCTATTTATAGGCACAAATTGAGGCTTAAAACATTAGGACATTCCCTCAAATTCGCAGAAGATAAAATTATGGAAATTAACAGGCAGAACCTCGAAGGAAAACGTCAAATAATGCAGAATAAAAACATAACAAGTGATGTGACAAACCTCGTCATTTTTCTGAGAAATAAACAGGAAAATGATCATGTTTTAAAAATTAGTAAATCTGGGTAATGTTGTAGTCAAAATGGTTTTATTAAACAAAAGAACCTTGATTGTGGAATTTCTGCTTATTTTAAATAAGTAATATTCAAAGAAATATTTAATTTTTATCGTCAAAGAAGGAATTTCAGGGCATTTTCTTAACTCCTTACAGAAATACTTAAATTGGGACTTACAAGCAAAATATTAGACAACATTGTGTACTTAATGCAAGTTTTCAAAAATAACAACAACTTATAATGTGCTTTAAAATCTGTCCACAAGCAAACAGCTTTAGGGATTTTACTTAACTATTCAGCAATATCTAACGATATAGACGTTATAAAGACTACCTATAAAACGAAATCTAAGAAGTCCTCAAGAAATAAATATGTAAAAACAACAGGTTTTAAATTACAAACCGCAGGCAAATTTAACATGTTTCAAATATTTGTCCGAAATTGAATTGTTCAAAAAAGGTTACAAGTTGTGAATTTTAAGTAATACCTTTTCCAATAAATATAAGAAATTGTAACAGGGATCTGAAACTTTTCCAAAAAAACTTGGGTTTTTATCTCAACTTATCGCTAAACATGTTTGCGAGAATTTCTTCACGAACAGTGGCATGCCTCGGGCGAAACATTTTGAGTAAACGAGGCCACAAACATCGGTGTAACCATGCATTATTTCCACAATTTTTTTTAAAAATATCAATTGAACATATCGTGGAAGCAGGCACGATGTTCCTGAATGTACCCAAATCCGAAACACTTCATGCACAGACAAATGGAAGAAAACCTCATAAACCTTGAGAAAAACCTGGTTAGTGGACTTTTAGAGAGGACCTAAGCGACACTTACGAAGGCGGACTGGGAAGAGGAACCAAGTGGATTTTCCAGGTGGCCACCGACATGGAGTTCTCGTCTGCGGCGTAGCAGCGCCACAAGCACTGGATGAGAGTGGCTGCAGGTTGCCGTCGTCTTATCATGTGTTTTTGGCGCTGCTGCTGCTGGACCTTGAGGGCAAACCCAGATCCTAAAATACCCTGCAAAGTAGAAACAGTTCTTGCATTAAACATCAGTTTAATCGGATCCTGCTCGAAGACCTCATCGGAAGTTAACCTCAGTGCCGTATTATCCAATAGGCCAAGTAGGCAACGGCCTAAGGACCCTATGCCTTTTAGGGGCCCTGCGACAAGGGATCAAAATAATATTGAATTTGATTTTAAAAGAGAATTAATGTTTATATAATAATATTACAATATGTTGTTCATCAACGTTTGTTTTGTTTAATAAAATCGGTTTATCAAGATTTTGTTGTTCAAAACGTATTAATATATAATTTGCAAAGTGCAAAGGGGGCCCCAGATTTCGACGGCCTAAGGGCCTCTACATGGGTTAATCCAGCACTTGTGAACCTGCATGGTCTGTAAAAGTAGGGGAAAACAAGGTGGTGGATGGAGAACAAGAAAAGATGAGACTTTTGTCACAAAAACAATGTTACTCGTCCGGGAAAAATACCGGATAATCTAACCACCTTAAATTCTTTTTCGAAAACATAATTTTTAAAAAAACTATTGTTTGAAATCAGAAAAAAAAAGATATGAAGATTATAAAACAATGGAATTTTAGAAACTTATGAGAGAAATTGCATGGGTTGATGGATTACACCACTATCACGTGACATTTACATGTATTTGTTGACATGAGGGTACTGAGTTGAATTAAATTGATGAGACCCTCCTGCTGACAATGTACGGCCATGGTGGGCAACCCTGTCATCAAGCACCACACCTGTCAAATAGGCCAGAAAGTGTGGCGAATTTGACTTTACAAGTTTCAATAAAAACTTAAAAAGTTAATTTAAAAAAATCAAATAAAAGTTAATTTAAAATGTTATTTGCTTAGCATTAAGTTTCCTTACACTGCTCTTTACTTAAACTAGGAGTCTATTTGGCATTTACTATTGTTTTTCGTGTATTTTCTTCCGAAAATTAGTTAATTGGGAATGGGAAATTCAACTAAGGGTAAATAGTCCTAAATTGAGGGAAGCAGACGAACTCATTGATTCTGACACTTGTATTGAAAAGAAATGAAGATCAAAGAAACATTTGACAGGAATTTTCGAAAGGCCCTGGATCTAAAATCGTTAAATTTTGTATTCCAATATAAGTTGTCCTGCATTTTTCAATGATCTAGAATTACTGACGTCCATCTGGATGCGGATTTAAGATGCGATTTGAGTTCAGACATTCAGCCAGTTTCCGAATTTTGTCAGACATAAAGACTGTCAAATTTTGCTTTGAGTTGTCTTACATTTTTTAAAGACCACTCGTTTACGTGTTTAATTGTATTTAATACATTTTACTTTAATTAAACACACAATCAACACAACACAGTCAACACAATCATTAATTTGCATACGGTGTGGTTAAACGTAACTCATTCGTCGTCACACTTTTGGCCACTTTGAAAAATAGGTTACCCAATGGTCATTATTCCAAGAAGAATATTCAGCCAAAATCGATGTACTCACCGCCGGTAAAGCGAAAAGCGAAATCCCCAGAAGGGCACAAAAAGAGGCGATGAGCTTTCCTGGCCAGGTGATCGGGACGATGTCCCCATAGCCCACCGTGCACAGGGTTATCTGTGAAACACAACAACAATTTCATGTAGGGAGTACATATCCAAAATCATTCATTTTGTGTATTAAAGCATGCTTTGATGGATGGGCAATGTGTAGAATTTTAAGCAGGCTGATGGTTTAATTCACGAAATGATTAATTTAGGATATTTTCATAGAGAAGATGATCATGCCCTTACCACGCCCCACCACAATGCTTCGGCGAAGTTTTGGAAATGTTCAGTGTTGTAATCTTTCTCTGCTAAGTACACTAGAAACGACGAGAATATGAGACCTAAAAACCCGATGTACAAAGTCGTTATGAGCTCCTGAAAGAAAAACAAATGTAGCAAAAAGTCAGTTGGGAGAAACGAACCATCGTTACAATTTTTCTGAAAGATGCCAGATAATCAAGAAACGTTTTTTAACTGGAAAGTAGAGCATTTCTAATTTTTTTCTGTATTTTATCCAACTTATTGATTCGTGTACCCTCGATTATTGGCAAAATTGTCTAATGTAAAATTTCAGCCATTACTAAAATACTAAATAGTACGCAAACAAGAATCCTATTTTATGCTGTAATCACAACTTTATCAAATGATGTAAGTTTTTCAAAATTGACTTTGTTAATGATAAATTATTAATTCGAAGACGACGTCAACACATCAAATTTTGTCAATGATATGCAACAATTAGACTTCATTTGATAGAAAAAAAATAGGATGGCTTATGCCATATACGTTTTGGTCCTTTTCTTATTCAAATACACCTGTGAGCAAAGAAGCAGGCCCATCTAAATTAATTAAAAAACTAAGTATATATCTTATTTAAAATCGGAATAGCTCTCATTGTAAATCAATTTCTCAGGTGAAAAGCTTTAAAGAAACAGTAAACCACTGCAGTTTTTGTGAAAAACACATGTCAATACCCCTGCCACTTTAAAACAGTTTCTGCAAAAATTGCAATGTCTTGAGATGACAAAGTTGCATGATTTGTTCTGATGCAAACTCCATAAGGGCCCAAGAGCCCAGAGGCCATTTGTGAATTGGTACCTGCCGATGCGCATAAACCACTGAACCCAGGAGTTTCCAAGTGCCACCTCTACGATCCATGCGCACCATGCGGAGGATTTGAAAAAAGCGAAGGCCTCGAAGTGCTGATGCAGCAAATACTTGACCACTGCTGCCCATGGCGAGCACTACGATGGACGCGACTATCACTATTGTGTCTAAAAGAAACAAACGAACGAACGTACAAATATGAGGCCCTCTTTATATAAAAAACTGCTACAGTTGAGATATTGCCAGTAAGTAAACCATGTGCTGTAATTAAACTAAACGTGGGGTCAGGGTTCTGGATAATTATGCAGGTTGCAATTCATTGTTATTTTTTTGTTTTTATTTTTTGTTGTAGGAGTTTTTTTTATTATTAAATTTTGAAATTTTTTTATTATTTATGGTATAAGAAAATATATGAATTAACTAGTTATCACAGAGAAATAAACACTTTCTATTTTTCACATCAAAAGCTTAAAATAGCTAGAAATAGACTTCATATAGAGTGCTATACATTTGATTCAATCACATTCGGAATATTAAAATGTAATTTACCTATAATACAAAATGGGCGACGTAAAAATTTTAGCCTTCCCATGACCCCTTGATATCTGGAACGACATCCTGCTGACCACAGTCTAAACATGTATTCGTTGCCGAACCAAATGACCACCACTAATTCCTGAAATTAATTTCAATCAAAGCACGATTAATTCGCAGAAAACAGATAGCAAAAACTTGTTTTATCAGCACAGTTTCTGATAAAACGAATGTTTAACGACATTCAGATTGTAATTTATTTCACCGAAACGTATTTTAAGCTTAAATTTTATTTTGAATCTTATTTCTTCGTGTTAAAGATAATAGCAAGAGAAATTACACGATTCAAGTGTCAGGCAGAACCTGATTGAAATTTACAATATTTAAATAATTATTATCATTTGTTAAACGTTTTACATTAAAATTGGTATTATAAAAAAGGACAATTTAATTAAATTTAGCTTACATTTTTCAGCCAATGATACATTCTTAAGCTAATGGATTTCCACTACCATAAAAACTGATTTTTGGATAATTCTAACTTAATAAAAAAAATCAAATATTGCAACATTGAGAACAATGCAACATTAGAAAATGAACATCTATATTCTAATCGCGAACTAATTTATAGATATGTTATAAGCATGGCAGCAGGCAATCTTGTTAATTTTTATTTTGGTAACATGTTGGAAGAACTTATTTTATCGAAATAGATGTCTTAGAATGAATCAATTTGCATGATGCAGTTAGAAATACTGTGTACTGACTCATACTTTATTGAAGAACTGGTTTTTGAAATAAAATATTCAAAAGTACTTTTCCGATTCGAATACATTTTTAAATGCATGTTTCTTAACATAAAAAACTTTGCATGCATAATATACGTACATAGATTTTATAAATGTATGCCAATTTTTTCAGAGATTTTGCAATCAACGCAAGCCAAGCCAAGAACTAACAAAAAATATTTGATCCCAAGTAATTTCTGAGTTTATGTAATTCAAACCTAAATTTTGCGAATGACAAAATTTTGCAAATGACAGACTAATGGCGTCAGTTGTTACAAAGGTCCATTATTCAAAATTGCCAAGAAAAATGAACGCTTCTGTTTATTAATGACCGCAAAAAAGTGATAAAAACTTGAATGAGTCGCCAATTCTAGAAAAAAAATTGCCTTAATAAATAATAATGAAGGCGGTTAACCGATAAAAATACGAGCAGAGACGAATCTCATTAAAATAATGATAACGATGTAAAAAAAAGATAAAAATGAAATGACATTTGCGAAAAAAATTGGCACTAAACGGGGAAAAAAGCTAATTTATGATGCGAATAATTTTTTTTACCTAATTTAGCAATGATAAATTGGGTTTTTTTGGATTATTTTAGACATATATATATTAATATACGTAAAGCTATTTCCGTTTTTAGAATAATTAAATTAATCATTCTAATTCATTTAAAGTAGAATTAATCATGCACATATAATTATCGTGTTTTCGTGGCGTTTTTCAAGGTGTTAATAAATCATCAATTTATTAAATTAAAAAAATTAAATGCCGAAAGCCTATGGCTCAATTAAAATAATTTAAAGATTAATTAATTAATAGTTGTTAGCTTTAATATATCTAAATAATAATATATACATATAATCACTTTTGTTTTGTGACGAGCTTTCAGAATATCATAAAACAAGTCAATATTTTTATATATATAATCGTACTGTTGACATGCTATTTTTTGATGAATTTTTCAAAACAGTTTCAACGTTTCTAAATATTTAAACGATCTTATGTAATGTTGTTTTAATACATTTTAGAGAGATAGTGTTACGCATTTACGTCTAATTTAACATTTTTGTAGTTTATTAAAATGTAAATTAACATCGTTTTTGATATCCTTTTTATTTTATAACTATCAATTGTTCTTTATCATAAACATATATATTAATAAACAGCCAGTTTAGCATTTAATTGTAATTAAAATATTTGTAGAAAAGCATATCACTTGCTGCAAGTAGGGTACTGAGTTGAGTTGAATTGAAGAGAATTAACTCATTCTATCTTTTTGATCTGTTTAAATACTGCGTTTAAAAATACTGTACATTGAATTTTTTTATTTATAAACATAATACGCACAAG
>JAQIXS010005576.1:0-12349 GCA_034700785.1 Rossiulus vilnensis
AATCACAAAAAGAAAGCCCGCACTGTCAAAGATAGCAAAACATGCATTGTGCGTGGGTTTAAAACGCCAAACAATGAAAATTTAAATTTTATTTAAATCAGAAATGAGCGCGGGAATAGAGAATGAGCCTAGAGGCGCCCTTACCACCTGCTAATGTATTGTTTGCCAAGGGCCCTAGTTGAACGACGGATCGATCGAACAGATTTCAATTTGCTAAAATTAATTTTTTTTTCTCTAATCAAAAAAGTCTATTACAAACGTGCAGCACGTAGCCAAACCGGTAGTGTTTCTGCCTCGTCAAACAAATGCTAATGATCGTTTTTTTGGTCGTCTACCATGCCTCTTTTCTCTTCATTAATTTAAATTTGATTACGGAAAATCAATGCCGATATAATCAGCGCTCTGAAAACAAGGTGATGGGAAAGGTCTTGGGCGGATTAGACAATCCAGCTCCAAATGCCTCGGCTGGCTCCATCATAATTAGCCAGGCATTAACCCTTATAAGCTTTATCACTACATTAATCACGTCGCTCGCTTTAAATTACACGTGGTAACCCCTAACCACCCTCTCCATTTTGAAGCACCATTTAGGGACTTGAACTACACTCCGCTTTACTTGACTTTACACCCATCATGACACACACTGCACTCATTGCTCATTTGCCGTCAGCTTCCAAATAACGACGGAAGAAGTAAATTAAAGACTATCCAGCATCATCATCAATTATTCACATTGTTTCGGTCGAGTTGTCGACGAAAGCCATGATTTCTTTGAAATTGGCTAAGAGATAAGCGCGGGTTCAAGTCGTCAACTAGGCGCAGGACGTTTTCCTCGAGTCATCATTATTGACTAGTGGATTGGCTCTTGACTAAATGCATTTAACTGTAACACAATTAATAAAACTGATTTTTAACCTGTTTTAAATCACTGCGATTTACCAATCAATTGGAAATTGCCAAGGCGCAAAATGCCGCCACCAGTTTGTTAAGGAGAAAACGTTTAAAAATAAAGAAAAAGAATAATGAGAATTATGTCTGTTGATTAGATGAACAGCTAAAATTTTAATCTTTTTATTTATAAACAATGTTGTTGATCGTAAATTTGAAAATATCATCGTATTTGTTATATTTCGGCCTTCCCCCAAGACTCGTCCGCAATTACTAAGACCGAATGTGGTGTTTAAATTGTGCAAAGAATTACCCCTCCATTCTGGTTTTTTTTTTTCGAAATTAGAGAGGAATGAGGGGAAGGGAGAAGGGGCAGCAACACGTCACTTCGAATAGGAAAAGGATAAAAATGTCATAATGTCTTAATATACAGCGTAATAATTCTATATACATTTCCACCACACATAATGAAGAAACGACATTCTTATGTGACGTTTTCAAGCAGGTTGTTACGTTGAAAAAAATGACCGATTCATGGTCTCTTAAGTTGGATGTCTTTATGGGGAAGAGATGAGTTCAATTTGTAAAAAATGGTCTATAGGCTGGTCAGATTGACTGAATATTTCGATTGGTGTGATAGCTTGTGGGAGTTTCAATGCAGTTTGCATGCATCTGATTGGCTTTAACACAATACAACAATCTAAAGTCGATTGCAGTACATCTGTATGCCACCTTGTGTCCATGATAGCTCGAATTTTGTGAAACCCTCATACCTTTGATGCTTTTTTGAACGACCTCTTCGACGTTTATGAAAAAAGAGATGCGAGGGTGAATGGAGGGTGTGTTCGTGGACCAAAAGAAAAGAATCGAACAAGCATCGCTAATCACCTTATAGTGTTGTCGAATTAAGTTAGTCCATTTATTTTCTTTAGGAGCAAAGCCTTTCAACATTAAAATTGGAGCGTTTTGAGAAGAGTTCAAGAAACTCACTAAACCGAGGGCAATGGAAGATAGTTAGCAATGGTACAGGTGTTCTAGTTGTTTTTCAAATAATTTGCACCAATTAATGAAGTAAAGCTATTAACTTCATTTTAATTCAACTCAGTAATCTACTGAGGGGAGGGTTTTTTTTATTGAACTTTATGGCCACCATCATCGTTGTCACATTGAATTTCTATTAATTTAAGGGCTAACCTTTGGAAGAGAATTTCAACGTCTGATAGCAGACGAGTAAAAAGACCAATAGTATGAATTTGAATGTAATGTAAGGTTCTTTCACCTCGGTGGTTTCGTTTAAAGAGTTCTTCCACAAAATCAGTTATTCCCAGGCAAAGTTAATTGTTCAAAAAGGCATTGCGTGTCTCGTCTTGGTCGCTATGTCTTCCAATCGCTCTCGTTCCGCTGGTATTTACCGTTGACGAATGGAGGAGTTCATGCTGTAGACCAGTGGTCCCTAAGAGGACCTTTTCGTCACCGCGGACCGGTCAACGTTTGATAATTTTACCGCGGCCCGCTGAGGGGGTGACATTGATTGTTTATATTTTAGATTGTTTTCATTTAATAATTTTAATTTAATTGTATTTAGACATGCCTTCAAATGTGATTTAACATTTTAACTCAATAGAACGCTAAATCAATGAGAATAATTTCATGTTTTTTGGGCGGCCCGGTACCATTTGATCCACGGACCGGTACCGGTCTGCGGCCCGGGGACCAACCAAATAGGGCAACAATAATCAGGAAAAGGTCTCAACAGACAAGTTAGGAAATATGCACTATATAGTCTATATCGAAAGAATGTAGATTAAAATTATTCCTTTAGTATTTTGTACCACCACCCAATGTCACTTGTTTCTGGATCTACCCCAGTTTACAGCACCCATGCAGCTACTCTGGCCCGAAGAAGAGCCTGAAGCAGCGTGGGCTTCACTTCCCAACCTCGTTTCAAAGTGATTCTCGCTAAACTGCCCCAATTAAATTGCAGTTACAATATTGCCCCTCGCGTTTATCAATTAGTTCCGCGCAATTATCCCTCGTCACAAAAGAACTTTGACCTACCGGCATGCAGCAAGAGCTTGGAAAAAAAATGAAATTTCAGATCAGGCCTCCGCAGCTCCCGATTCGCACAAATCAATATTTGCGCAAGTTATAAGAGCGGGGTAATGGATAATGGAGAAACGATAGACCGGAAGAAGTTTTCCGTTGCAGGAGCGTGTTATGCGCTGGGAAAAACTTCCGTCTGCCAAACTGGTCCCCTGGCGTCTTCCAGTCCGACTGCTCGAATCTCGTCCAATTTGGGATTGTGATGTGGAAATAAAAGCGCTCATCGATTCGGGCGAATATCCTTATTGTTTTTAGCATCGGTCCTCTTCACCGTGATTAATTTAATTGATTAAGTAACGCACCGTCGACATCGTTCCCCTCAAAGGAGGGGAAGATTGACTTAGATTTTCCTAATTAGACTCGCAAAGCCCAGCGTTTCAAATCCTCAGCTTGTCATTCGATTCCGACTCATTTCCGCAGTCTCTAATTACGCGTATGCAAATGAGCCCGAAATTCGTGACGTTGAGTTAATGCGCGCCTGGCGGATCGAAGGACGGCCCTTCGGAAAGCTCATTAACGCCGCACCTCCAGTGTATGGAGGTATTAGGTATATGTATATGCGCCCCATGTTTGGCAAAATGGACGTTTGAATTGCGTTATTTGTTTGACAAGAATTCGGAGAAATATAAAAAAAAACGTACGACAATGTATTGGTACTGTTCCAATACGAAAACCACCTGCTCTTGTTTTGTATCGGAACATTCGCACAACATCAGAATTTTCGCTCATCGCTGTACATGTCTAGATAGATGTACGTAACCTAGTTGTGTACTAGCCTTAGGGGTTTCCATTGAAATTTCGAGTTTAATATGGAATGAAATGATTAAAAACTGGGTAAAAGTGAACGAAAACTGAAAAAAAAAAACCTGATATTTTTGTTATGTACAGCAAACGGATGTACAGAGTATTTGCAATTAAATTGCCATTGCTGTAATTTTAAATGTGGCTGAATGGTTAGAAGCCAGATTTCGTTGCTGACATACAATGCACGAGCCTTGTGTGTTTTCTGGAAGATTCTGGGAAGAAGTTCAACAAATTGAGATGTTCTGAATTTGTGAAAATTGAGTCAATTTTTGACAACTAACTCAAGAGAGGAGCATTTTGCTCCACATCAGATCTCCATTTTGCGCCTTAAAGTCTGGGATCAAATTGCTATAGTCGATGATTTGTAAGGGGACATCAACGTCACTAATATTATCATTTGTAAGCAAAGCTCGCAGCCTTTTACTTAGTCCTTTATTGATTGATCGAAAACTCGGAGTACGTAGATAGTTGCGAGCGATTACTCGGGGATGGTAAGGTCGAGTTCCTTATCAAAAGACGCAAAATGAATTTACATATTTTTCAACGCGAGGAGTTTGCGAGGCAGAAAATCGATACATTTGCTTCAATGAAGATTAGTTCTGGGTTGATTGAGCAATACAAACACGATGCAGTCGAACGGAAATTATTTTGAATAATGGAATTTGCACCGGGTTCGACGAGAGCGCTACCAACCTGATTTCCTCATCTTCTTCTTCAAAGCTCCCGGGCAGCCTTTTGTACAAAACTTTGAATGGGCACCCTAAATGGTAGGCCTATGAGTGTATGGACGACGTCTTCAGCGTTTTCATAAATTAATCTCCCATTCTCTCGATTATTAAATTTTAAACGTGCATTAAGAAATGCGCCTATAGCCTATTATTCTATATGATCTATACAGTTACTAGCGAATTAGTTTTAATTAATAATTAATAAATGTTTGGCTTTCGTAACTTTCTGGCGTTCAATGCTGGATAATACACTGTTGAGGTTTCCACGCATATTGCGGCTCACCAACCAGCCAATACGATTGCATCATAAACATAAAACAAATTGAGGCTCAATTATGCGCTTCAGGTTTTCCCTAACAGGTAGCAAGTTTACAGTAAATCCGAACAGGCTCTTATTTTTTATGGTAAGGTCTTTACCATACCACAAAAATAAGAATTTAACATTGTGAACGAAATTGCATCTAACAATAATCTATATGAGTTATCATTACAATGCATTATGAGGCTTCATCTGTTAAAAATGCGAGACATATTTAGGAAATTTGCAATGGACACTTCTAAATTGAAAACAAGCAAGTTCTAAATGATTTTCAAACTTTCAAAATCCGAATTTGCCCAATAAAGCAGTACTTAATTTCCAAAACTGCCACAAATCAGGTTTAGAAATAGACTTCGTTGAACTGGCTAAAATGATTATTCGATCAATATTGGTTAAACATTATATTACAAATTTACTTATCATTGCAAAGACAAATGCCATTATTAGGATGAAGAAAGAGTGTGTCAATTATTAACTGTTACAAATATTTATGCCTAATTGTTTCAACACGCTGTCATGGACACCTGTAACATAAAAGCGAGTATATAAAATGATATTTTATCAAAAAACATGCTATCAAAGAATCAAAAGCAAATAATTTGACATAGAAGACGTCCCATCCAATGCGACGCACAATAAAACATATAAGACTTGTTTACACCTACCGTCTTGATCTCCATTCTTTTGATTTCCAGAATTACCACAAGGCTCATATTCATACACAGTAAAAAGAACATTGAGGAAAGCCTGTTTTATTCTACAAATTATTATAATCTTTCTTCGCAAATATAGGCTTCCTTCAAATGAAGTCGAGAAAAATAATTGCACGTCAGTTTGCGACACTTTAACTAGAAGGGAGATTTTAATATTCCATTTGATAAATGTACATAAATTAAGTTATAACTTTATTGTTATCCCCAAATAGAAGTCACGCTTTGCGACGTCATCCGCACAGTCCCTTTAAAATGTCAAAGAAACAAAAATAATGGGCGATTTATATCAATACAGAGATAAAGGCGTTGGTAAATTGGGTACTGAATGAAATAAGAAATTAATCAGTACGAGGAAAAAATTTGAAATTCATATGCAAGGCCTCTCAGTTAATATGCCAACTAGAAGTTTGGTAACGTGAAGATGAAACATTAAATGTTTCCAGAAGTTGTCTTCCATCGGTAAAACTGTTCCCACTGCGACCAGCGCTTCCAACGTATATGTATTCAATTGCACGTAGAACAATAATCCTTTATCGTTTTTTATTTTTATACAAATTTTATATCAGTTCTTCTAAGCTACAATAGTTAGATCTCAGTTAAGCAAGGTTGCTATAGCACTGCATTGATGATTGGAATAATATGGGAAATAAGACTCGTAAAGGAGAAACTGCAAAATGAAGACGATTAATACCAGTATGCAAGTTGGTAAAAACAGGATAATGTTGGCAACATTCGCATGACATGTTTTTTGATTATTTTGTTGATTACGAATTAAAAGAATCATTGTAGTGTGATTTGCGCAAGCGTTACAGATTTTGTATTCAAACACGAATTATTTATCCGCCCATGCACATACACTGTATAAACGCATTCATTTAAGCGTAAACGCTAAATTAAGCGCACGTATTGATTATTCGTTATAGAATTGTATTAAACATGCGTAACGCCACAAGTTTGTTTTAAAAGGTTCTATACAGTCTGCACACATTGATTCATTTATCTTTATTAATCACCATGAATTGATGTTTTAATACTGCAGTAATTTAAGGGAACTCTAAATTACTTTATTCGGCCAGTTTTCGGCTCAGAGATTCTAACAAAATTTCAAATTTAAGTTGCAACGTTTATTTTTAAGATAGCTGTAGTGTAAAGCGTTATATTTTTATTAAAACGTGTACAACTGCCTTATGGTTTCTTTTAAACACAGTCATGTTTACAAAATCCGAAAAATGAAAACATTTTGTCAGAATCAGGGAAATGTCATGACTTTGGAACAGAGTCACAGTCCTCTGGTCCTCAAGCGCGACAGTGGTACAATAGCCCCGTGTGTCATTTCGTAATTAAATTATCATCACAATTTGCTGCTCGTTTATCACTATTGAAACGGCCATGAGTCGCTACGCCCAACCGTGTTCGCCATGAGGTACTGGGTTAATAACCATACATGCAGTAAAATAGTAAACGTCAATTCGATCAGACCTGTCGGGATATGCGGGAATTATTTAGCGACAATTGAGGGCGATATAGAGAAATAGAATCTCGTTGCATTCAAAAGTATATTTCTGAGGTTAAGATAAAGCGCTGTGAAGACGCATATACTTTGAATGTCTTTTTAAATTGAAAAAAATGGAACGATTTTAATTTGATTTAATAGGATTTAATTACAATCTATATATATTTAAGAAAATCGTTTTTTTTCTGGTATCAATTTATTTGTATTTATATGTATATATTTATATATAGCGTGTCTTAAATATTTCGATTTTTGTTTACTCTGCTGTTAGATCGAAGAAAAGGATTCTAATTGGTGGGTAAGTCTAGCACGGACGCGATAAAATGCAAGCTTTACTCGAATGAATATCTTTCTTCTACCTAAATTAATTAAAGCCTGTACAATGTGCACATTTCTTATTTGCACCAATGAAAAGATTGAGATTCTTTAAAAAATGTTAAGCTCCAATTCTACCAGAAATATAAACAATACGATTAAACACTTCAAAAGGCAACTTCTTTGAAAAGTTTCATTTGTGCGCAACTGCAGATGCGTTTTCAACTCATTCTCAATGTCGTAGTGGATAGTTTTAAGAGCGCTCATCCCAACCTGCCATTTATCGATGTTAAGGCAAGGATGTCAGACAATATTCGAGAAAATATATGATTGTCAATGAAATCTCAGATATTCAAAGTTACGATCGTGGGAAAAGACAAAACAATAGCAATGGCACGCAACACCATGCACGCCCTGGTTACAATTATCAGGATGTCAAAGAACTTTTATACAGTGATATAACGCATGCAAAAAATATTATCATTAATATGTTATTTTAAAAGTACTATTTTCAAGGAGTTGCGATCGAATTATTAAGATTGTTATGGATGAATAACGAAATTGAAAATCTTAAAGAATGTTTCAACTTTAGCAAAAAAATACTTTCGTGTAATTTTCCTTCAAATAATGCATTATAAATAGGATTAGAAGCTCCTTAGGTTCTCCAGACGTTTTCTGGAAGCCATTAGTTTGATTATACCTCACCCAAAATTAGTACAATGCAAACTGTTGTACACGTTTTGATAAAGCTTACAAATTGGTGATTAAGAATACTACATTTGGTGAAATATCGAGAATAATATTTGAGATGAATATCATCTCACTAATTGTAAAATTACAAATTTCATCTGTAATTGTGCTGCTCTAACGGTTAAATGCTTATTTAAAAATGTAAGAGAATGTAGAAAATTCTCTTTAAAGCAGCATGCGAAATAGTTGAGCACCAACAAGATTGGGCCACCGATTGAAATATCGATATTGTGCTAAATACAAGGGTTTATAGGAATTTAATGTGAGAACAATTTGCTATTAATCAATGGCGACACACATTTGACCTTACAGGCCACATTCGGAAACGAAATGATCACGCAATATTAGTCAAATATTGTCTGGCAGCCCTGCTAGGAAATATGAAACTATTATTTCCTCAATTTCACTTTTAAGGATACGGGTGCTTAGAATTCGGCAACGTTTATAAAACGTCATTACAGGAAACTGTAACGACGTTATTTCCACTTGGCCTAAACAGGGAGCTCTATGGTCCATTCACTGAGGGACTAGTCCCCCAGAACTAGGCTAAAATTAAAAAGTTTGGGTACGGGACGAAAATTAGCGTACATTAAATTGAACGTGTTAGCGAAATAATACGCAACATCCACCGTTTGATTTTTTCAGATATCTTGCCGATTACAGCTCTAGTCGCAGAAGAATGTTATTTTTGATTCGTAAATCAATGATTGGTTTCTGATTAAAGAAAACATGTAAGAACAAGTTCAGCTGGGCTAATTTGAAGAATTTTGCATAGGATGGTTGATGCAACTTTGTTGCAAATGCAGCCCTATGAAACTAGCAAAAACAAAGTAAGCACAAGAAAAATAAACACGAGTAAGAAATTAAAATCTATTTTCTTAACAACAAAAAACTGCCGATTTGGCGTCATAGTTTATGGAGACAAGCCGCAGTAGATTCCTTCATTTTCAACGTAGCAAGCTTCGAAATTTGTTCACTGGACCAACCCTTACTTCATCTGCACCCTTTTGCCTTTATGCAGTAAGTTGAAATGAAAAGAAAAAATATTGGTGTCTTGAGAAAAACCTTACATCTGGGCCACGGATCAGTTGGCGGAGCCATTCGGTGGAAATGAAAATTTAGCCATGTTGGGAGACAATCAGTATTCATTGAAACAGAAAATTGCTTTCTATAATAGCGTCGGGATAATTCTAAAAGAAAATTAATTTGCGTAACCAAGAAATAAATTATTGGATAGATGAAAAATAAATACGCCGTGCTTAATCTGCATTATAAAACTGCCATCATTTATAAAATTGTAACAACCCTTTGCTTCGTAACGTGGTTAGTAGTTGAGCATATTTAGACAGTGATTTAATCGCCAAATTTAATCGATGCTGTCTATTTCTAGCATTGTTGGCCGATCAGTCCAGCAACCATTTCAAATCTTGCCTGGCGAACCAAATCAGGAATCCCAATTAAAGCCTGCCTGTTGAATGCCTGGAGACATTTCCGGAATGCAAAAGACAAAATTCAACAAAATATAAGACCAAAAATTAAGTTACATATGTTTCTGCACTAAGGGAAACCCAAAGAGCGTCTAATTTGGAATGGCATACCTGTAATGTTTATTCCCTGAAATGTTTTGCTTATCTTTATTTTGCGCGCACTCGAGACTGAATTAAAAAAGGGGATCTTTTATTGTGATTCGTTCGCGCCGGCACCGGAAGTACTCCAATAACGACGCAAAAAACTGCGATTTGGCGAGAATTTCGCGCTTGCTTTCGACTTCCGGAACGCAGCGGAGGCAACCAATGAATGGGGAAAACAGGCTTGAAATTAGTTCAATAATGGCAACATGTTTCTGGCGTTTCTAGTTGAGGTTTTGCCTCGTTCAAATTGACAAATTGAGTAGGAAGTCGAGAAAAGTAATTTGAATTAGCCTCATGTTCAAGAACTTTGCACTCTCTTTGAGCCTCACCCAAGGAATTGAATTTGAAATAATCAGGTGAATGAAACTTTCCTGTGTAACCGAAAATGTCTTTCTTGGAATTATTTTAGATTTCCCGGAAATTCTCGGCCCATACACTATCCAACGCCTGTGGTTTTTTTATTCAAAAAATGGAACCAAACACATCCGAGGAGAATTGAGATATGTCCGGATTCAAAACTAAGGTGGATGCACACGAGGAATGTACCAAAAGCTTGAAAACCCCTTTCACCCATTTCAAACTTTTAAGGAGTTATATTAGCTTTCGGCACACTGGATAGAGCGAAGCGAGGCTAGCGAATATGTTATGGACAAGATGTTTTCTGCAGTCATCCAAACTGATTATATTGAAAAGTCTTTACAACTTCTGTTATTTATGGACCAAGTTTAGATGTCTGCTTTCGAGCGCTAGGAGACAACCTCTCGTGATCAATGCGCGGATAAGCCAGCAACTGGATTCGATTGCATATCCATTAATAACAGTGCATCCGGTACTCAGTTCGTAATTACCATTACCCAAACAATGACTTGTACTGAGGCACCATTACGCCACATTAAAAAATATGGAGCCAAAAACAATGTTCTATGTTCCCACAATTAGCAAGGAATCAATTATTTTACTCAACAGAATGATAATTGGGCATGTCCTTTTATATATATTAAAATGTGTTATTAGGATTACACCCTTTATCATTTATCATTAAAAGAAAATAGATCCTTGACGGTAGATTTGAATACAGTGGTAATTCTTCATTCCCCCTACTCTCCATACCCAATCCTTCTTCCAAAAAAATAGCCATAAACAGTTAGAAATTAAATTTAACGACGATGTAGAGAGACTTATCTTCCATGCAGTATAATCTAATAACTTTGAGTAAAGTGAATAAACTCCCCTATCCCATGGCATTTTTATGCTTATTTTAGGGTACAGAGTTAAGATACTTTAGATCGAAGCATCCTTTTAATCTTTTAGAGTTCGCAAGGTCTTTAACGACATACAAACATAATATAGCACAAAGGGTTAAACCCTAATGAATTAAATAATAACAATATGGCAACATACTAATTTGGAGATTATTTTTGGTAATAAAAAAGATTCAGGGAATTAAGGATTGGATCAGGTTTGGTAAAATAAATTAACTTCCCTACACCATGGTATTTTTATGTTGTAATTTAAGAAAATGAACAGAGGTACTTTTAAGAACATGAACAGAGGTACTTTTAAAAAGTTAGCAGGGTCTTTAAATAACATTCAAGGCTGAATTAAGCACGAGGGACCCTCACGGCATAAGACCGATCCAAAATGATGCCCACCATGCAAAAATTGCTTCAAAACGTATTACAAAACTTTATTTCCCCAATGTAGAATTGTCGTCCACTATGGTATGAGTTATTTTTTTTATAATTTTATAATGTACCGTTTATCTATACAAAAGTAAATAAAGTTGAAAAAAAAAAACATTTATGCTACCACCGAAAACTGGTTTTTCGTTTAGTGAAATCTCCAAAGATAGACCTAGGAATCGGAAGCGCTATATTTTGAAATTATAAAAAAAAAATAACGCAATAAAAATAGCATGAGCAATGTTTTGCATGGAGGGCCTGGAGTCGACTTTACTAAATTAAATCAAAGATAATTTCTATATACGTGAGAGGTGAGGGTATGTTTGTGAAGCATACGAAGATTCGTGCAATTAAGACTGGCTTGTGAGCAAAAAGCATGGCTTTAAATATATTTTATAAATGATACATTTATTTTCCCCAGCGTAAAATTGATCGTTCACCAGGGTTTCAGCTTTATCTATACATCCCGTTTATCTATACAAAATTAAGAAATTTGAAAAAAAAACGTTCTTCGCCCGCCTAAAACAGGGCTTCCCTGCATGGTAACGTTGCATTGTGGGTTGCACACTTTTTTGCATAAATCAACGGTAAGATTTTGAAATTACATGCATAAACAATAACGCAGACCCTGTTGGACGACCAATTTTACACTGGGAAAAACAAATTGAACAATTATAACAATTACTGTACAGGTAGCAAAAATCTACGAATACTTTTTCGCGTGATGGAGCATGCGTTCGGCTCAGCCTGGGCCTGATATAAACACGCATTTTTGCGGCAAATACGACGAATTGAGTACCAGAAGCCACTGATTGCGAAGCAACATTTTACCCTATTCGAAGCGTCCAGTACGAGAAACCGTCCCCCAGCGTGGCAGACAGCGGAGCCGACCCAGGCCACCGC
>JAQIXS010005577.1:0-12348 GCA_034700785.1 Rossiulus vilnensis
AACTCGAAATTCGGATAAGTCGAATATTTTTGGGGGTCCCCTGCGACTTCGAGTTATCGAGCTTTCACTGTACTTATTGTTGGTCTATGGGCAACCTAACAGGTCAGGGGGAGATACGTTTTAACCGAGAGAACCTGGGAAAGTCGAGGGATTCTATTTTACTAAATTATTCCATGACATTATATAAATTGTGAGACTTTTTTATTTCCGATGTATTTATTTACTTATTCGTTTTATTTTAGGTTGTCCTCCTGCAGTGCGTCCAATAAGAAAATTTCGAAGCCTTTCGGAGTCATGCGATACTAGGGTAAGCGGTATTAATTTGCCTAAACTTGAGTGAAAAACTGCTGTCACGTAAAACAATCCTGTTTCAGAATCACGTCCACCAGCCTCGAGGAATCTTGAAATTGCACCACCGTTCTCGCCACCTGTCCGAATCCAGCGACGATGCCTGCTGGTCATCTCAGGAATACGCTACTATCGTGGACCGGGATATTCCCGAGGAAGGAAGCTTGGAAAACCTGTTCCAAACTCGGAAATCCGTGCACTTCAGTGACAAAATTTATCGCAGCTTTTTTAGGTATACTGGGGTCATGTAATTAGCGAAAAGGCCGTTACAAGTTGATCAAGTGTTTCCACAGGACCTGGGAACGCCAGGAGATGGTTTAACTGACTGGAAAAGTTGGGAATTTAAAATGTTTGGACAAGTCAGGGAATTAGCTAACTTTGAATCCTAATTTCTGTGTCTGAGGCTTCGCAAGAATCGACCCACAATTAACATTCCTTCATTAAGGCAAAAGACATAGTTTCAGCAGTCGTTTAATTAATATCATCTATAAGCAAATCTTGTTAAGAAGTTTATTCCAAAATCCATGATTTGTGATCTTTGTTTTCAAAATGTTTAGCCTACAGCATTCTATAAATTATCAATGTGTCTTAATAAATGTTGTTCTGAAAAGTATGCCAAAATCCACAGTATGTGATGAATTTTTCCAAAAAAAGATGTACCTATGGCGTTCCATTAATTAATCGAAGCACGTAAAATTTGTTTTACTTTTCCATGTCCCCCTTCTCTCTACTTACTAGGTCAGGGGAAAATAAAAAGTTTAAACCTGGGAAAGTCATGGTAATTTTATTCAACTAAAGCTGTGGGAACCCTGATGATCGGGCTAAAAGTGAACAAGTTGGCAGAAACAGCATTATTAAATTACCTCTTGTTTTAAAGATCCAATTCGAGCATCCTCGGACAGCGTTTGAAAAACCAGCGCAAGGACCGCAAGAAGCGCGAAGCACTCCGGAGGAGCAGCGAAAGCGAATGCAGCGAAGCAGAAACCGACAGCATCACGTACGCAAAGAAAACGCCTTTGAACAAAAACGTTCAAAATATGCAGCGTAATCAAAAGCAGAGTGACTGGAACTGCGCAAAAACCACGTGCATCAGCGACCTGGACAATCGCAATTCCGACGCGATGAACGGGAATTGCGAAGATGGTACGGATGACAGGAATTCCAGGAAAAACAAGTCGCGCCGACGGAAGAAGCGGACCTCGAGAAAGGGGAACGACAGCGAAGGCAACTCTTCCTCGGACGGACAGAAACCGTTCCCAAACCAGCCTCAAAGAAATAGCGCGCAATTCAGCTACATCGACGTCTACTGAGTGTTATTCCTCGGCCATTTTGTCCTCAAAGGACCACTAACCAGCCTTGCCTATAATTATCACATTTCATTTGTGATTAGTCAAATAACCCGCTTGATTATTAGCACCTGCCATGCCAGTGAATTAACTGGCATGTTCTGTACAACGGAAAAAAGCAAAATTTGTCATAAATTTTGTTATGATATTGCATCACCAAGTTGCTGCGTGGACTCGCCTTATTTACTGTAGGATGAACATTTGTGCAGAAATGTGTACATATGGCAAACTTTCCCCCAGAAAACCTGTGCAAAACGTAAAAGCTACTCATATCATTTTTTAATTCTCAGAACCCAATTCCTTCCATTTTTACTTCGAATTATGTAACTATCTTATGTGTCATGCAGAAGTTAAATATGCAATCTGTATTTTTCAAGTAGAAAAATGATGTCCTGTTTTTGCCCCAAAAAATGCCAAGACAAGGGCACGTATTTTTTTTAAAGAAACAAGAAAACAGGCCATCTTATTTCAAAAATGGTAGTCCTGTTTACAATTAAAACTGACTAAAACAAGACAACTGTCCTTTTTAATAGGAACAAGAATGTTCCATGTTCGAAAAGGACTAAGCTAAATAATGGTCCATTGTTTTTAAAATAAAAAGGACTTGATGAATGGTTAGTTAGCACTGACTTTAACAACTCAACAATAATTGCTATCCTTGCACAAGGTTTGAACCCACTGACCTGGAAAACTTGGAATTGTCAGGGAAGTGGTAAAATTATCAGTTTGGCTAATCAATCCTTTGGATTTGCCCGAAGAATTTTCAGAAATTGCCCCCCAAAAAGTCAAAGATGGGATATCATCATTATCATCATCTTCATATCATCATTCTTAAGACCTCTTCTCAAAAACTGCTTCCTGTTTGGAATCCATAAAGGGAATATGGAGCGATAGGTACAAGTTGTTTTCTGCAAACAAAAATCCTATACTATGAAGTTATTTATTCATACCTTACAAGGTATAAGTAATTTTTTTTCCAGAAAAGTACACTCACACCTCGCTTTGAGGCTTACATAGGTTCCTATGTAGTGAAATGCCGTATAACTAAACATGTTTTACATACAAACCTATTCTAATTACAAAGGATAAGTTTGAAATCCCTTTTAAAAAATTGCAGTTCTCGACTTAAAAATTAAGGAATTAAAATTTTATTTGATTTCAGACTAATATTTCATTACATACATGTAGTTATGAAGAAGCGAAACAAAATTGAAGAATAAAAATACTAGGAACACAAATTTTGACTGGTCAAAAGATTCGCGTGACACCATTTGCTAACACTGGACTTAGCTGAAGTTAGCTCTCCAATGACAACCCAGAGTTAATCATCCACATGTAACCAGACGTCCAGGGTTACACCATTGAAAGGTGTGAAAAATGAGGGTGACCACTGGAGATTCTAGTGATATCACGTGTTTGTGTTTCAGAATACAGGTTTCATTATCTTTGACAATATAAAGAAACATCACAAACCGTAAGATGAAACATGGACATTAAACGAGGGCCTTTATAGCGAGGTATGAGTGTATTAGTAATAGCAATTTCCTTGTAATTTGTAGTTAAATCCCCTGCAGGGGAATACATACAGTTCACGTCGAGGTTCAAGTTCACCATGCACAAAGGACAACGCGTGTTATTAGCCATTTTTTACAGTTGACGTCACTGAAATTACCAGTACGACATGTACTTTCATAACATCCCCAGCAGCTACAGATGGATCAACTGACCAAATCAAATTAATTTGCAGAATCACACAATATCGGCATCTGACAATCTTTTGGGCGGATGAGGTTCTGGACAGCAGGTACCATCAAGTCGAAACCATTTGAAAGCGAAAGTCAAATTTATTTACAAGCACGTCAGCCGAGCATCAGAATTCCAAAGTAAAAGACTTGGGAAAATGTGAGAAAAGGGTATCAACGCGTTCCAAATCCTCCCCTCCAGTAATGCCCACTTAAAATTACAATAATTAAAACGACTAAAAGCAATAATTGAAGAAAATGCAAATTTTTCATGAAAGTATACAAGGGGTGTTCTCCTGCAGGAGCAATTAATCTGTACATCTAGCAGTTGATCAACTAGAAAAACTTGCTTTACTGTTTGACCTGCAGCTGCTAACTGCACAAATTAACTGCTTCTGCAAACCGCAACAGTTAAGTGTGCAAGATGCCGTCATTTTGGTAGCTGGCATGTCCATGGCTTGGCCATCAGTCACATCAATTCCTCCTCAATTTCACAGCACACATAAGTTATATTTACACACACACACTTTCACGTAGCGTTTTTATGTACACAGGTTTGGCTCATCATCTCTTTGCATACTGTTGAACATAATCACGAACTTTAACTTTGAAGCCTTCCTGAAAAGGAAAAAAAAATTACTGATAAGTTACCCCATTCCCTTTGACAATCAACATTTATCAATGACATACCAAAAAGTAAAGGAGATAACTTTAATTTAAAGATAATAACAGAAAATGGTCTAGGAAAAACACTACTCAAATTGGCCCCTTTAGAGCAACGTTTGGATAAAATACCTTTACAGTGCAGGTTTTTGGTACCTTTTACTGACATCCATACCAACTATTAACCCTTCCATTTCACCACCCTTCTCCCCTTAGATGGATATTTCGGCAAAATCACTTTTGAGCCCGATGTAACACTTTCTCCTCAGGCAGCACGTGCCTGGTGCCCGCTGATTAATTGACAGCTTTGAGTCCCTACCGTAAACAACACACATGGCAACATAACCAAGGACTTTTGTCTGGCCCTGTTATCTGCTCCCCGTTTCAGCTTCGCTGGCTGTGTATCAGCAATGACATTTGGATGGTCTGGATGGTGCGCTCCTCCAGCCCGTCCCCTTGTTGATGAAAGGAGGTGAAGTAGTTTATGTGCATTCCGTACTCCAAAACATTTGCCCGCCTACTCATTTGCAGTACTGCTGTCTAACCAAATCCGCCGGAACTCCATGCAGATTAAATAATACAAACAGGAAGGGTTCAATCTTCCATCAATTACCTAACTTACATGGCATCGCCACACAATACCAGGTTGCATAATCCACAACACGATCCAACAGACCGGTTGCAACAATCAGACTTCGCCGGCTGGAGGCGTTTCATTCTTCAGGCACATGGGACACTGCGCTACATACTTAACGATGTCTGTCTGCACACCAGGCCAATGATAGGCTTGCATAACCAGGGCAAGCACCTTCATAAACCAAAAATGGTCTGCCAATGGATGGTCATGGCACGACAACAGTACCTCCAGCCTCAAATGGCAGGGCACCACCGTAAGCAACCGACGTTGGTTCTCTGGCTGGCAATAATGCAAAACCCCTTCAATCCGGACGTAACCCCGAATCGGGAAATTGCAACAACGTTAAGTTCCAATAATTTGCTTATTCCGTATGGATATCATATGCTCACACCGCATACACCAAGGCAACAACCTCAGACGGCACCAACAGTTCTCCAGCCACCTCTGCAACAGGGTACCGAATTAGACAATCAATCCACCTCCTTATGTAAACTTTCATTTTTATAACGAATCGTGTAAGTAAAGTTTTCCATTTGTGTCGCCCATCGACCTAAATGATTTAATGGATTCTTCATTTGCCATAGATAACACATGGCATGGTGATCAGTCACGATAATTAAGTGTTCCTGGAACAGGTAATGACGATACTTTTCGGCCGCCCAGACAATCACCAACGCCTCCAATTCCATGATGGTGTAACGGGTAACATATAAGACAGTTTACAGCGTACCTGCCACAGACATTCCAGCAAGGCATGTCGGGGCAAACACGATATCGTCCAAATAGACCAAACACGCATCCCATTTGAGGTGCGTACCTAATATTAGTACAGTATGTCTCCACATCCGAGAATTGTCATGTATGGATAAGCCCATCCTTTTTTTTTTGGAACGGCTAAGGAATGCGCATGAAGCAATTCAAATACAAATAGCACTAGGCAAACGCACCATTTCTATATTTTTCTGGTTGCCTGTACCCCTCAACGGGTTGAACATAACCGTTGGCGTGCGAAGCATGCAACTACCAAAGTCCTAGCCTAGACTACTTGCGCGAGTCTAGCAACTATGCCGAGCAGGTTCTATTTATTATTTATTCTTCACTTTTGCCTTCTAATATTTGTATTTGAATTGCTTCATGCGCGCTTCCTAGCTGTACCAAAAACAAGGGAAGGCTCGTCCATAAATAGCAATTCTCAGTCATGGCATTTACGGGCGTGTCGGATGTGGAGACACTATACTAATACCCAGCCGTTGACCGCTCAAATCCCCAGAAGACAACGACCCTGTCAGGGGGACGGGCTTCATCGGATTGCTTCTGCCTGTCCTTATGACTTTCCAGGTTGATAAGCCAGGCCAAGAGTACTCTCATATCATATTCTGTCTGGCTTGTAATGGCATCCTGATAAAACAGCAGCAGGCATTTGATCAAGTAGCCACACCTGCTTTTCTGCCATCATCGGCGCAATGCGATGGAACAACGTTTCCACAGACACAAGATACTTGCAGGTGGTCCCCCGGGCAGCTTGCTGCTGCGAGGCCAACTCAAAGAGCCAAATCGATATCATGACTGGGGTTCCAGTAGCAGAGCCACAGTACCCAATGCAACACCTTTCACCCAGCATGCTTCAACTGCTGCACCCGGGTACCGTGGGCATCATTTTGGGTTCCGCTTAATCAGAGCACACAGCTCTCAAGTGAACAGGCCTATTCTTGGCTCTAACAGTTCTTACCTTATCGTTTTGATAATGATCTGCCGCCTCAATGTTTAAAGGATCTTCGAAATTCAGCAAATCCTGCAGAAATAAAAAAGAAATGAAGCCAAGTAAAAATGCAACAGAACGTTATGCTTCAGCATTGCCAAGTTCTAACGTCATTCATATCCATAATCTTACGGTAAAAAGAGAATTCAGTCCCCAGCACACATCTTTTAGTCTTCTTGTTGGCGCCCAACCTGAAAATGTAGTTGACAATGACATCCTAATTATCACAAGTTCACATTTATAATTATCATAAAGTCGCTATAAATTTAAAAGGCTTTCTTGGGGTTCCCACAGCTTTAGCCCTGTAAATTGCCCTGACTATAATAGGTTTTCCAGTTTATAAAATATACTTTTCTCTGACCTGCCAACCTCAACATCGACCAATAATAAGTGAAAAAAACCTGCTTTTGATTATAAATATTTTTAAACAGTTCATTAAGACACTAATTATCAAAATAATGCAACTCAAAGGACTTCACACATCAAAGCATCAAAGAATGGGAATTCTGGATGGAGTATCACACAAGAACTGTTTTGCCATTTTAAAAGCAAATGTTAAGCAGTGATTTCTTTGGCTTGTAGAACAGGCGGGAATGCTCAGAATGTGCTTTATCACTGCCAAGACATTGACTTGACATGCCACGAGCATAAAGAAGACAAACATTCAGGCAATCTGGTCCACATTATCGACCATTTCAATACCCCTGCACAATTCATCATTGCATTTGTGTTCTCTTGCACTTTTTTCCTCTTAACTGGAGATTTCTGATGTAATGTTCGAAAAAAATTGCATTTTTTACTGACAGACCTGTCTTAATTTTGCCTGAAAATAAAATTATAGCGATCTTACAGTATTTTGGAAAACAGCTTCCAAGGAGGTTTAAACCCATAGCTCTAAAAATAAACTCAAGAAAAAGAAATTAATAGTTTTAATTTTTTTTTCTCAAATTAATCACAGCATTCAAAATAGCATTGATAAGGTTTTTTCCACTTTGTAGCCTGCTAAATAACCTCAGTAAATTGTCGTTGGTTCAAGTATGAAAATCAATGAAGCCCAAACTACTACTTGTCATTCTATTAGTGCACCATCAGGTGCGCATCTCAAGCAACACACTATCGATTCAATTTTGCAATCTGAAGTAAAGGAAATGTGTGAAACCTTCACTCCCACTTACCGAGACCATCGATAGAATTCTGCCTTAGTAAACTCAGGCATATATCCCCATCTTCATTGATATTTGGATGCCAAAGTTTAGTCGTACATTTCACCTTTGGTGGCTAAAAATAAAGAAGAAAGTAAATTTCATTGCAACAAATGTGCTTCATACTTGAAGCATTCTTTTAGTACAGGATTCGTAAAAATTTGCAAGATAATTTCTCCGACTATCCCTGAATTTCACTGACCAACCCAAGTAAATGTTTTACACTTTTTGGAAAAGCAATACCGTAGCAAACACATCCAAACCTATTACTTTCAATACAATTTAATTCAACTCAGTCCCCCTACAATCAGTAATTAAATACCATGTCGTCAGGGGTGTAATCCATCAACCCAATTTTTTCAGCGTGTACCACAATATCTCAGTGGGCCCAACATCATCATTGAATTGGAATTTCTAATAAATTTAGGCTATTCTTTAGAAGAGCATTTCAAACCTCTGATGGCATGCAGAAAATAGGAACAGTAATATGGGTGTGAAAGAGCATGCCATAAGCAGATTGTTATGACAATTTCTACCACCACGACGATTACGTCCGAAAAGCAGATCAAAAAGCAAGGATTTTTGTCTGCACTCATATACAAGAACTTTTTAAGAACAGGGTGAAAATTGGAACTCAAAGTGTATTATTTGGCAACACCTTAATTGCTATAGTGATTGATGCAAGCTAATATGGCGTCAGTATTTAAAATGGCGACTGTTCAATTAAAATCAATGTGTTTTGCCCTGGTAAGGAGCAGAAAAGCAGAACATTTAGCCAGACTAAGTTGATTGAATTATTGAAATGTTAGCTTAAAGACCATAACCATAAAACATTATAAGAAGGTGCACCTTTTTCACACCAAGTTCGGTAATGTGTTGCGTTGTGATACCAGACTCCATTTCAAAAAGCCACAGTATACACATCTTGATTACTATTGAGCATTCACCTTTTTGAATTCTGACACCATATTAGCTCCCAGAAATCACCAGCAAATAAGATGAGACCAATAGATTGCACTGGAGGTTACTAGCACATTTTTAGGCTCCCAACAAATCCAGGATATTTTAAGTATATTTTGGATTATATATGATCAATCTTTTTTTTTCATCAATCTTTATAAAACATTTTTATGAAGATCAGGAGTACAACGTGGTGTAAGTAATTTTTTTAAAAATTGCAGGATTAAATAGATTAAATGTGAGATTAATTCATACATCATACAGAATTCCTTCTGGACTCAAAATCTAGACAATTTTAAAGACCACACTTAGTTTTTGGCATAAAAAATTTGCTAAGCAATATTAATCCCATAGGCAAAAATTTTGAACAAAAATATCACAAATCATGGCTACTGGAATAAATGTCTGTACAAAACTTGCATACAAATATTAATTTAAAATTATGGATTTTTGCCTTATAATTTGATAAATGATTGACTTTCCCAGGTGCTGCGGGAACGCTGTCTATTAACGCACATGCGTGAGTGCAAAGGGCGCTCACACCATTGGCTGAATCAGCCCTCGTTTGGCTGTGGCAGGCAATTATAGAATGAAGTAATGGGAAAAAAGTAACACATTATTATTTGATAAGTGTTGTTCTATGTAGTGTTTTTTATTGAGGGCTGGGACCCTTGAAATATTTCTTTGAGGACTGAAGTAGCCTAGCTCTTGTAGTTGGTGCCACTGTTCATACACGATTATCAACCCAAGCAGACCCCTCCTAGATTCGTTGAAATACTATGAACACTTACCACTATATTATATTCTTCTGTAACAAAAATGTGAAAGCAGAATTTGCCACCTTGCCAATACCCTTCATCCGGTACAACAATGAGATCAAACGAGTGCAGCTGATTCGGGTCGGAGAACTTTATTTTGCAAGTCAATGGGAGATTGGCTTCCATTTCTGGGATCTCTGGATAAAAAGAAAAATCAATTCATCACTGATTAACAACAAGGTTTTATTTTGAGAAAATAACACAATAATCAATTATTGTTAATTGAGACACCAGCATCTTACCTTTAATTAAAAGAAAATCTCGTATAGAAGCTCTTTTCCCATTATTTGTTGTTGGAAGAGCCCTTTCGCCACTCTTTTTGTCTTCAGCTGCCTTCCTTAGTTTCTTGGACAATGTGATCATGATGGCATTAGGCATGAAAGCATTTCTGGAAGAGTGAAGTCAAGAAGGATAGGAAAAAATGAAATGACTTGGAAGACATTTCTGAAGGCGGCTGATTAATGAATCACCTGTCTGGCAGTTGCATTACTAGCAACTAATAATACTCATAAAATAAGCAAATTCGTACAGAAGTAAAACAGTTATGCTTCTTTTTCGCTATTAGGTTGCTTTCATGACTTTTTGTGACTCCTAGAGTTTTCAGCGACTACATTTCGAACAGTAGGCCTACCTAAACATTTTGTGTTAACAGTACTTCTATCATCTGCTGCACACCATGAATGCATGTACAATTCAAGTCAGCTTCATTTTTAACATACACTACACCATATTTTGATCAAGATGAAACCACACAATTAGTATCAATCGGTTGGCGGAAAAAAACAGTCAACACCAACTGTCATGAAGAACGGAAGTATTTTTCACTGATAAAACTGTCCAAACCCGTCATATTCTTCTATAATTGCTTTCCACATCGAATTTCTGTTTAATTTCTCGAGTTGTTTGTCTTATAGTTTCATTATAATCACAGGCTAATGCATGGGAGGTATGCTTAGTTTAGCCAGTACTGGCCACTTCGAGTCAACTGCATCATTTACTTCTGCAAAAGCTTTTGCTGTTCTGTAGGTCGCCCTTAACGCACTTTTATTGGCTTGTTTGGTATGGAAAGTTGAACTCTTCAGTTTAATTTTGGGTAGTTCTTCCTTAACCAGCTTGACATTTATGGCAAAGGACAGGTCAGTGATACTAACCTAGCATTCCCCTGAGTTTCAAGTACATGTACATCCAACATCAACTTTCAAACCTTCAGCCAAAATCATCTGTTGATGTGAAGGAAATCACTTCCGTTTTAAGTTGATTCTTCGACGAAAATCATGTGATGGAAATGTGGCGAAACAGTCTTTTCAAATTTCAACTAGCATTCCTATAGCACACGTGTTTAGAACAACGAGTACAATGTACCGGTACTTACAAAAAGAGTGGGGCCAATTCTTTTATGAAAGGTACGGACTTCGTAGGTGCTCAGCATTGGCTTCCACACTTGGCACGTTTGTGATAGTGTGCAGATACCCTTTTGAACAAAACAAAAATGAATTAACACCACGATCTACGTTCATAATGTTTGATTGCTTTCATGCTTTGACCCACCACAATGCAGGCTTGTGCATAGCCCTGGAGCTTTCTGACCAAGGACGTCTTCTTGTGCACAATTTTAAGCTACGTTCCACCGCTGCTGCGAGCTTTATCAGTTCGAATTACGTTGAAAATGCAACATTTTACACTCCACGAGTTTTTAGACACGCGCTATCCTTACCTTTCTCACGAAAAATAGGTCAGAAGATAACAATTCCAGTTCCGACAAAAGCGACATCAAGCCCGAGGGCCAGAACTTCCAGAAACGGTTTCAAGACTTCATCTATCCCTTTATCGAATGCGAACTAAAATAAACCAATGATTGTGCTTGTGCCAGGACGAATGGCGTAGCCAGGACGAAAAGAGCGTCGTTTTTCGTCATCAACCTCGATTAATCCGGCTGTCAGATTCATACCTTCGAATCCTCATGAAAGGTAAATTTATCCCTAATTTAATCACAAATAAATGTGTTGACTGAAAATAATGCTGTCGCAGACGCAAATGCTGACTTGTGCATTGCAACCGTATGTACAGCCTGTCTTAAGTATTTTTAAATACAAATTTTTAATATGCCGTAAAATTTGTTAGTCTGTGTTTTTTAAGGTGGAGCCGACCACGCCCCAACCCCAACCAGTAATAATCCCAACCTGTAGGACCCCATACATAAAATCTTGTTTTTTATGTATATTTTTGCATTCAATAAAAACTTTATCGATAAAATAAAATTTTTGTCATCATTCCATTTGAATTGAAGAACACATCCAGCTTTGGTTTCAGAAGATATATTGAAATGGTAAATTAATATAAAACATATTTGAAACTTACCTGTTCAACAACCTGCCGATCGCGAGTTTCCATTTTGTGCCCATAGATGGAACTTGTGAGCGGGGACTGTCGTCTCAGCGCTCGAGGTTCCGGGGCTGTTGCCGCGGGAGAACTGTTGCGGGCAAGTGAGTAGTTTGCTGCCGGGGATGTCGCCGGGGTTGTGCGTTGATGCCCGCGAGGTATGGCTTTGCCTGGGTAGATCAGCGGGAAAGCGTGCGGGCAAGGTAATGAACGCAGCAACACCAATTACAAGTGAAAACTGAACAAGATTTATTTGACTGAGTAAAATGACAGAGTATTGCACTTTGATCAAGTGGGAATTGCAAAGATTGCCGGATAGGCTAAGAATCACAGACTTTAATAACAAATGTTTTTCTTTTGATTTCAGGCTTGCTTGCAGGACGAGACAGCCGTGCAGCTTGAGAGGTAGGCTAGGGTCATGCTAGGCGTTTCTGTCGCGACGTCCTGAACGACGCTGTTGAGACGCCTACGCAAGTTCCTTGATTTGGTGGCCA
>JAQIXS010005578.1:0-12348 GCA_034700785.1 Rossiulus vilnensis
GGCATAAGTTAGTACGGTAAGGTACTTATAAATTACGGAATTGTTTGTCATTTTAAAGTTATTAGACAAATCTTTACATTCTCCTGCATTAGGCTTACTATTAGTTTATCTTGTAGATGCACTTCTATAAATAGGAAATAGCTTCTTATAAGAGTCTACTAATAGGCTTATTATTTTCATTGATTTCTGCAGTTATTTGAGTACGTAATTAAGATATTACGCTCCTTCATATAAATTGTCACGTTGGCCCCGGGTCGGGGTCAACGGTAAGGCATGGTTAGAATGTCGGCCCCTGGCGGAGAGAGTGGGAGAAGCAGGTCTGGAGGTCGACATTCCGACGGTGCCTGGGTATATAGGGTCAGTTGCCCTCTCCTTCGGGGGTGGATTGCGCTCGGTTGTTCGCGAGGTTGCGGGCTGGGCACCCATGCCTTTTAGTTGCGGTTACGGGCCGGTGTGCCTGTGAGTTTTTTTTGTATGCTGCTTGTCCGGGGGACGGTCGGAGTTCGGCCGTTGCCCCGGCTTCGGTAATAAACCATTACTTTTCCGGCTACACTCCCAGTGTGGTTTTTTTCGCAATGTGACATAATGGAGGTGCAGGGTACCGCCCTCCCACAGGGGGACTGTGGTAAACGGTGCCCCATACGCGTGTGCGATGCTGCGTCTCCCGGTAATGGCAGCGCAACCGGGGGATGGATGAGCAAATATGCAGCTGCCGCCATGGCAACTGGATATTCGGGGTTAGACCTCTCCAACGACGGTCCCAGCGCTCGTGCTTAGGACGGCCACGGTTGGCCCTGTAGACCCTCTCTAGCTGCAGGGACATGGCCCTGCACAACGAGCGATGTTGCCTACGTCTGCCTTTTCTGCGGCCATATGTCCTTGCTGCCGGAATTTATTTTGGCAATGTCAGACCCCGACGCTTCGGGGCCAAGGAGCGGACGTGACTCCTGTGTTGGTGCCTTCTCGTGACTCCGGGAGAAATGGGAACCTAATGTGACAGCGGCCCCACGGCCAGAATAGCCCCCGGCCATAGGTGGCTTCAGCGGCAGCAGCAGCAGCAGCAGCAGCAGCAGTGGCCATAGCGGCCCCCAGCGCTTCGGCGGCCGAAGCAGCAATGGGCCAGTGAACAAGTGCCCTAGGGCCTTTACCTAGCCTGTAGGCGCGATATGGTCACACAGCGGCGATGGATGGGCACAGCGGTGAGAGGTGGCCTCAGCGGCCACGGCGGCGATGATGGCCATAACGGCGGCCGCGCACCACCGGGTTGGGACCTTTTTCATAACGGACGGACTTTCCCCCGGAGGATGCTCCAGCAAGCAGACTCCTGGCCGATGCCGGGACGGTAGGACGCAGTAGGACGTTTTCTTGTTTTTGTTGCTTTGGCTGGCCCCTAAGAGGGGTCGCCAGCGCTTGTGCGCTAGCTCCGCGTCATTGTTACCCGTCGTGCAGCGCACGCTTTGTGTTTACCGTTCGCTGGTTGTCAGTTCGCGCTTTGCTTTGCAATTGCATTTTCTCATGTATGTTCCTGATTTATAGTTGTCCTTTTAGCCGGATGAGAGGACACCTGACCCTAGTGGGGTGTCACGTTGGCCCCGGATCGGGGTCAACGGTAAGGCATGGTTGGAATGTCGGCCCCTGGCGGAGAGAGTGGGAGAAGCAGGTCTGGGGGTCGATATTCCGATGGTGCCTGGGCATATAGGGTCAGTTGCCCTCTCCTTTGGGGGTGGATTGCGCTCGGTTGTTCACGAGGTTGCGGGCTGGGCGCCCATGCCTTTGGTTGCGGTTACGGGCCGGTGGGCCTGTGAGTTTTTTTTTGTATGCTGCTTTTCCGGGGACGGTCGGAGTTCGGCCCTTGCCCCGGCTTCGGTAATAAACCGTTACTTTTCCGGCTACACCCCCAGTGTGGTTGTTTTTTCACCATGACAAAATGTACTTAAGAACTTGTTGCTAGGTAAAAATATTAAAAACGTTTAGCTCATTAGTGTAACTAGGACATAATTGAATTTTGCAGTTATGGGGGAGTTGGTTGTCCCATATGAGAAGAGGAGAGGGAGGTTTTCCCCATTGGGTAGGAACATGGAATAATTTTTGTAGACATGAGGCCAAAAGATATCATTTGTGTTTGTATGTGGAGCAATTTTGTCAATGGCATTATTGTTAAAAGGACATTGGAGGAAAAATATTTAAAAAACTATAACTATTCACAAATGTTTGACTTATTTTATCTTATTTTTGTAACGTCCGCCATTCCGCAAACGAGGAAAAAAAGTCACTCGCTTTAATCACACCGGGCGACGGTCAAACTCCGGCCGTCCCGGGTTAGGCAAAGGTACAAACTACAAAACTCAATGGCCAAAGGCCTAAGCTTCCAAAAACTTAAAAGGCAATAGTCACCCCACTCAGGCTGAAGGAGCAACTCGGCCTCAAGTCCCGGCCGGCCGACCGGACTGCCTAGGCCAAAGGATCAACTGACCCTATATAGTCGTAATCGCCCCTTGGAATGTCGTTCCCAGGCTCCTCCTTTCACCCTGCCGCCAGGGGCCGACATTCCGAGCATAGTTGGCGGGACCCCGGGGTCAGGGTCACATGACATTTTCAACAATTTTTTTGTTCAAATAATTAAATAAACGACACAGGGAAACCATCACAAATGATTAATTTTTACACACGTTCAGTATCTGTGTTTGAAAACTAAAAAAGGGTTTGTGTCTATATTGAAGTGTGCAGCCTCTATTCATGTCTCTAAAAATAAAGTAAAATGTGCATATTGATGCTGGAAAGGTTCTTACATGCCTGTAAAGTCAGGATCAGAAGTGCTTGGAATAATTTCCCTAGGCATGAAGTTTTGCTCCAAATAAATTGTTGGTACCTATCATAATGGTCCGCAAATAATTTTACTGGTCATGAAAACTCAGTCAAAATAAATTATTTCACCATGCTAATCGTTGCCACTTACCATGCAGAATAGCTACAAAAATGTCACTGGTCATTAAAACACATTAAAAGTGAAGTTCATCACAGAATTAATCGTCGCCACACATCACAATATCACTGGTCACTGACATTGTTTGTGTCCATTCTGATCAGTACCAGCAATTAATTCGGTTAAAAATTAAATTTATATCCATTTCCATGACCATTGATATTATTTGTATATATTCTGATCAATACCAACAATTATTTAGGTGAAAAACATACGTTGTTTTAGCTCACCATAAGCAAACACATTAAATAAATCTACTCATGTGACCACAGCCTAAGAAAACTTCTTGTAGAAAGCATTTTAAGACAATTGGAAATTTTGACAGCTTTAGTACTTTTAGCAGCACAATGTTTTGCCCTCTTTGGGACTTCTAAAGGCGCTATACATACTATGTGTTACATGCATACATGTTTTGAGTATGCATATACAGGGTGATTCAGTGGTGCACCTGTGATATTTCATGCAATAATCACAAATTTTATGAAACAATTATTGTAACATGATGTGTGCATTGGGTGACATATGCACATGAGTGTTTAAGTGACTTTTTTCATGCAATATTGTGGTTTTAAAAAGTTAAATTTGTTAATGTTTAAAATAAAAGGTCAGTCTTAACTAAACAACCAGCTGAATTTAAATTTGCAAACAGAAACCAAATCGAACAAAGCTTATCAGAGTTATTCACCTGCAAATAATGACAATTTCTTAAATGGTTGCCTGGCCTGCATTACATATCCATTATCCACAACAATTCACTAGACATTTTTGGAGAACAATGTACAGCACAAATGGAATCATTATCGGGTTCCCTGACACGTAAACTATATTTTGTGATGCAGGGTTGTTCATTAAGGTAATAATCAGTTTGAAAATACAATTGTTTGTCATTTTCAAGGTATTTTTTATATTGTGTGCAAGTGACTGATTTAATTATTTGTGATTTTCATACAGTGGCATTTTTTGGAGATCACCGATGACCTTTACCTTTTCAATTAATGTGAGCAATAAAAACCATTTATATAGGTACCAATTTAGAACCTTTATCCTTAATTTAAAGCACGTTTAAAAGGGTGATTGATGGCACCATCTTTGGTTCATTATAGAACTCTTTAAAAGGTTCAATAAATGGAACCTTTCATGAGTTGCTATAAAGAACCTCAAAATATGCCTCCTCAGTAGCATCCAATGGAACCTCAAAAGGTTCTATTTCGTATAGTTTATTTTTTAGAGTGTAGGCTACTACAATATAAACTTAATTTTATAACAAATTTCACGAATTTATTCGAGGTACCCCTCTAATGAAGGACCCCTCCTTCCCCTACCACATCACATTTTACTTACTAACACAGGTACTTGTAAGAAAGAAATCGATTCATGAAAAATACTAATAGTTCCTACATTCTGAAGTTTCTAAAATTAATTATATAAGAACATTTCTGAAATCTTCAATGAACGGATTTTCCATGCAAATATGACGTGAGCAAGCAATGTCGCCAATACGTATCCAATTCCGTTTCCACTTAACAGTTGATTACGACTGCTCATCAAAAACCTTCAGTGCACATTCTACACCTAAATAAACACAACTTCCATCTTCACACTCTCGTATCAGTCAGTGTCAATAAAGAAAGAATAAAAATTGATGGAAAATTATTGGAGAACGTAAAATGGCATTTCCTGCCCAACTCGATGGGCAGTTTTCCTGCCCACAAATCTAACAGTTATCTCGCTGCATCCATACCGGATATTGGACTAAGAGAGAATCGATCCGCTTCTTTAATACTTCCAGTAAAAGATCGTGTCAAAGACGCCTTCAACCACATTTTGAGATAAAATGCCTGCAATTCCTTTTAATCATCATGGTAAAATTAAATAAAACACTGTGCACTTAGAGGAGGAACACACTAGCGATTATTTCGCAGAAACGTGTGATAAAATGGAAAACACAGATATAAATTCATTCGATTTATCTACTTTATTTTAAAATTGGCCAACGGCGTTTTATTTATTGTTAATATATCTAAGCTAGACAAAATTTCTGGAGAATTTAAATGGCGTCGAATCGCATTCAATAGGAAAGAATAAAAAATATTTTTATTTGTCGATACACGGGGTGTGAATTTCAGTTGGGGTCCACTGTTTGGCTGTGGTTATGGTTCAGGTGCAACATAAACTACCCTGGCAACTTATCGATAACTCAAAAAATACATTTTTTGGTTCAAAGCATAGGCTACATTCAAATTTCTACAAATTGAAAAATGCGTATGTTCAGCAGTGGACTTCACTATAAAATTCCCCTACGTACAATATATATTCTCAAACTTGCTATACTAACGTCAATAAACATGCATGCGTTGTATGAAATCGGGCAACTTTTTTCTATTTCCCATTTCATTTTAAGTTGAACCATTATTTATTTTATCATTTCAAGTGGTCTGAGTAATCAAATAGCTTAAAAATGACGCACCATTAAATAAGATTTAAAAAAGGTAGGATTTTTTTTCTGTACGTATAGTTTCTTCACAGGTTAACATTATGATTAATTCATGTATATTGCTGGTAGGTTTAGGATCATTTATCTGTCCATGAAATACGTCGACTTTATTAAGCCTTTCCCTCCTCTTGTTATTTGAGGTCCAAAATGGACAACGCACTGTTGAGTAGCAGCGGTTGCACAAATGGTTATGTACATAGTGTTAGCTTCATGAATTAACTATGTCAATAACATTTAAATTACCTATTCAAAATACGATGACCCAATTCTCTTTTTAATGGTATCCAAATAACCAACTGCAGTCATAATAGCTATTGATTATTTCAATTAACTTCTAACAGTCATGTATTTGCATGCTATCAATTCTAAAGGATTGTCCTTCACTGTTAACCTATTTCAAATAATATTTCTGAATGCGTACGCTTTTTTCAGTCTTAGTCCTATTCCAGTATCATGCTTCGATATCCAATAAACACATTCTGACTTAAGATACCACTTCTTGATGAACATAGCTTCAAAATTGCAATTATCAATAGAGCTAATTAAGGAAGCACCATGTTAGGTCATGTTTCAGAAAATCTGACATTTTTATGTTTTAAGCAAATAAAATGTAAATTATACACCGCTGTTATACCCAAGCTAAAATTAGACTAAGCTTAGAAATTACTGGTTTGGCAAAAACATATAACATTAAAAAATTAACACTAAACATGTATCTGGCTATAAATCTGACACTTTTGCCTAAACAAGCAGCACTTTAATGATTTAAAATTAGTTTTACCCATTTTTCTTGAAGTAAATCAGGAGTTGCCCAATAATTTTTGGATGGAGCACTTTGACCATGCAGTTGAAACAAACTATTTTCAATAAAGTTTAACACAAATGATTCTTTTCATTGAAACGTCAAATAATGAACACAAAAACAGCGTTTTCAATTCTGTCAAGGGCTTAAACTCAAAAACAGCTGAACTAATTTTCAAATCTAGTAAGGGCTGGGTTAAAATATCTTTTATGTACATTATAAGAACACATTATTGACTGATGCACACCTCTGCCTTTAACAGAATTCTAACAGAGTGTTACCTTCATGGTCATTTATCTTAAAGCGTACGGTAATTTTAAAACGCACAACACGTACTGACACTATTTACTGTATAACAATTTTATTTTCATCTCATATGACCAGTTGATCCATTCAAATTACCATGCAGCTTGCTGAGGTGTTCTTGTCAGACATTAGTCATCAAGTCAGACAGGTGAGTTTGACTACATGTATATCGTTTTTGTGATGAGTTTCACACAAATATTAAGATAAACGATTATAATGGGCGCATGGATTGATTGTAATGGCAGTTTAACGTTACAGCATCACAGCATTTATTTGGTTTAAGTGAAATGTAATTATTAGTGGTAAATGTAAATCTCCACATATTAAGGAAAGGTTCTTTGAGAGTTAAGTATATATACGAGCTAATATGAATGTCCACCATGCAAAAAATAGTAATTTTACACTTCAAATACTTAATATATAAATGCTAAATTTATTTTTTCAAGTTGAATTCGATCAGGTGATCCAAGCAGTAGCATCCACTATAGGATCTATGCAATTGTATATAATTAATTTTACTCAGCAAATTTAAAAAAATTAATTTTCACACACTATTTGCACATGTTTTCTCAATTAATAGTATGGAAACGTTCATGATGATGCCATTAAAGTGAAAATTTTTACACTAGTAAATCGTCAGATAAAATTCTTTACCTCACTTTTATGTATAGACTGGCTGCTGTTTTGTTTAAATTTATAACTTTATCAAATTTTACAACGAGCTTTAACAATGGGAACATAAAATCACCGAGAGTCTATATACTCTTATTTCTGGTTAATAAATGTTATTAAAAAAGACGTCTCTAAATAAGTGTCCCGCCCTAGGCCACAAACACGCTCTGCACGCATCTGGCGATAGTTATAGGTTTATTAAACATTCACAAACGTGTTGCTGCATTTTAACTATGTCTAATCAAATGCATAATTTATGTACGGGAATGAGACAGTGAGTGCTTTCCGGTTTCTTGGTTTTTTGAAAAAAGTATGCTTTACGTTTATGTACCTGTAAATTATGCAGTCATTTGCGTGTAAATAATTAATTAAATCAGACCTTGAAGGATGCCGACCATGCAACACAATTACGTATACTTGCTTTAATTACTTATTATAATTAGTGAATTAATTTTTTTCCTGTGTAAACTTGGTTTACCACTCGATTCTGAGTTATTTTCCATCATTTTAAAATGTGGTGTTAGTTTATAACAAATAAGCCTAAAAAAGCAAAAACGAAAAAACGTTAACGTAAAATGGGAAACATGTATGCATAAGAGTTTGTCTAATTGTGTAATACCAGACCATTATACTGTATTATCGATTGCAAGTTTGCCTGTTTTCAATATCAGAATAGGCTTATATCTGAGAACAAAGTAATGAATGGCTAAATGTTTAGTTGCCTGAAGTTCAAATATTTATATTCACTGTGGAAGCATTTCTACATTTACAGGTTTACTTTAGTTAGAATATTCGCATTTACGAATGTTTAATTGCTTTATTTTAGTTAATTCTCAAAGGAAATTGTCTTGGAAAATGAATGACCATCAAAAAGAGTTTTATCCAATGGTAGGATGAAAACACGTTCACTTTTCTTAATATCCACATTGGATGATTCATTCTTGATGTTCATTAATAGTGGCATCGTGTAAATTCGTCTTTATCTTTATCAAGGGTCAAGATATGAGAAATCCTTCAATTATTCATATGCTGGTTACAAAATCGTTAATAAATTGTCCGGGCAGTACCCATAAATTAAGAGATATTTTTCTTTATCGTTATATAAAATTTGTGCATATGGCGTTCTCTTTATTATTGCTATTCCTTAGCACGTGTCCTAAGTGATATGTTTACTAGAATATTTTATTTTTGATATTACTTTTGCAATTGTTAGAGGAACTCTAGAAAAATCCTTTATTTATTTTCAGTTTTATCATTCTTAAATTTATGTCTTTGACTTTCCTTTATCATGAATGGTTATTTGGTCACTTTATTAGTTATATATGCATTTATGAACAAAATTTTATTGAGGATTGGAAATACTTCATAATTTGTGTCAAGCATGTTTTTAAATATTCTAACATTGTAATAGAAACTATGTTTCTTTTAATTTTATTATACGCAATATAAATGTTTTACATCGGTTGAGAATAAAAAAAATTACGATCCACCCGTTTTAGAATCTCGTTCGCAGATCTGATAATTTGGTTTTAAATTTTTGTTGTAGTTTAGAGAAAAATAATAAACGTGGCATAATCTTTATTAAAATCACGCCGGAATTCTTAAGCTTCTTTAGAATTGAATTGGCTATCAATAAACACTAAGACGTCAATTCTACCTGTGTAACGATATATTTTGCAGGTACAATATGATACATGTATCTTATGAAAGCAAAAGTACCTTAATATACAGTGTATAATGATTTTATAATTATATTGCAAAACGACAAAAATGATAATAATAATAAAATTAAACATTTTCAAAAATCATCATTTCTGGTTTTGTTTTTTATTTTAGTTTTCTTGAAAAAAAGCCTTTTTAACGCACGACACACGCGAATTTTATTTAGGCTGATCTTAAATATATATTCCTACATTTTTGCTTCAGATGCTTATTACAATCGTTTAATTTATTTTATCCTGTTTAGAATTCGATCTCCACTAGAGTCTGAGGTATTTTTCATAATGTGATACCATCTCGTTTATTTATAAAAAAATTAAAATAAACTTTAGCAAAAATGTCATGCATCCTCCGATGCCCATCTTCCAATTTGATTGCAAGAAAAAAACTTGTTTTTAGGGATAGAATAACTTTTTTGGTTTATGTTTATTTAAAAAAATAAAATGTTGGGGTAATTAATTTAGGCCCTAACTGACAATCAATTGAACACAGAAAATAAATTAGCAAGTATATTACACAAAGCATATGGAGCAATAACTTGCAATTATTTTGTGTTTTGTACATCTTTTCGAGTCAGGCTAAAGTCAACATATTGGTTTTTAAAATTTTGGTGCGTCAATTCTAACGTCAGGCTAACTTGTAGCTTCTGTGATTCGGGGCTTAAATTCTATTTGTGCAATCTGCAACAGTTAAAAAACTTCGGACCAAGTAATCTACGAATTTCAAACTTTGTAAATTATATATAGCTTACCGGAAGCGCAGCACTCACAATCGAAATATCCCTCTCATGACTTGCCAGATGTACCAAGGATGATTGCTCGGAGGTTTTAGCCTGAGCAGACACGGAATTGTTGAAGCCTTAGTCAGAAACTGATGCGAGGAAATAAGTCACGAAAAAGCATCTTGCAGTTACCATGCCGACAGGCGATACCAACGCCGCCCATGGAAATTCATCACAACATCATATTCATCAGAGATTAAAGACGAGCATATACACGGTAGGCACAAGTCAAGGGTGCCAAAAAATACGTTTTTTCAGCTCGAAACATTGTTGGGGCCATTCCCCCAGCTATATTAATGAGAAAGAAATTGGGACACCCCTAGGCCTTGTGGGGTGAAATTGTTTTTGCCTCCTATAGAACATAACACTAATGTGAAACATAAGTTTAGAGTAGTCAATACCTGACTATTTATTGATTGGGTGGAAAGTGCTTTAGACTATTTAATCACTAAAAACTACAGATATCTAAGCCAATGGCAAAATAACAAAAATCACTGTAGCAAACAGGGCCGTGAGCAAGGGAGGTTTTGCGGGTAAAATCTTCCTCTTGGAAAAAAATACGAAAATGTCCATAGGAACTGCCATAAAATTGTTGGCATTTTGATCAAACTCCCTATATATTCGAATAACCCGCTCTTGCCCCCATTTTCAAATCATTCGATTATGCAGATCTGACAGCAAACCTTGGTTTAGTGGACACGAATAAACTAAGTTTATATTCAATTTTGGTTCCTTAAAAACAAGTCATATCTCATTAGAAATATTTGAGAAGTGCCTAGTGTATATTAAAACCTTTACGTCAAAATGAAGACGCACAAAAGAAGAGTGTTTTGAACTTTTCTATGTGGTGTCATAGGTATGGCGCATATGACTGCTTGGCAAACTTTTGACAGAAACACTTTCCACTAAGTTATCGCTTACATTTAAATAAGTAAACGTCACGCGTGTATTAGCGCTACGTATATTTTTCATGAAACTATCCAGTTTTATTCCTGTCCTGAAAAGCTGATTTTGTAGGCTCTTGGAAAGCTATTGTTTGGCGCCCATTTAATTATTCATGAGCTGGCATCATGTTAAAACTTGGCCATGTGCGTATATTTACATGTTTTCTCTATTGCAAGTAATTTCCCACATTATTATCGGATGCAATGTAAATGAAAACGAAATAGGGAAAATGGGAACAATTCAAGAAATGCCGGTGAATTGCACTTCTATATTATTCATTATCATTTTCTCTACTCGCCCACTTGGCATTTAGGTTGACTATAAAGTTATACAAGCATGTATGGAAATTCGAGGTTGAGTTATCACGTGACATGACTTATCGTCACGCTAACGAGTGTAAAGACGTATTCCTTCAAGCAAAACCAAACCCTTATTTCCATATCAATAGGATCTCTTGGTTGTCTGAAAGAAAAATATTGGGCTATCATGTTTATTAATGTCACGTGAAAACATCCACAAATCGCCATTAAAAGAATAGAAATTCAGAATTGGATTTATATTCCAATGAATTTTTTGATAAATTTTTTTGTAAATGTCAATTAAAACTAACACACCTCAGCTGCAATGTAAATAAAAGAAAATGAGTCTTTCGATCGAAACGAGTTTGTGTATTTATTGTTAAATTTCTTGATGCCATACACAATTATCGCCTTTGGAATTATTGTTTGTGATGGGTGCACTCGGAGAAAGAAGAGATAGGTGACGAACAATTACTGTCGTTGACTCAAAATAGTTCCGCTTTAATAGCGTTAACAAAGCAATAAAGAAACGCGGACTTACGCGAACAACACTAATTACAGATAACAGCTTATTTCCAACCGCGACTAGTGTTATCAGAGACACTTGTCTCACCCGGCTGGGGCAAACAAGAAAATGCCCCGTTTCCTTCCCAGCCGTCCGCTTTTAACTTCTTCACTGGAATTTCCTTAGTGGTTGATTAACCGGTGGATATTCCTGGAAAGTGACGTATGTCATCTGACTACGTCCCCTCTAGCGGAAGGCATGTGAAGGCCACGGTACAGCGCGAATCCTTGCATGTTTCTTAAAAGTTGAAATCTTATTTTCTTCCCTGTTTGTTAGCTTTTATGGGAAAGTTTATAGACTATTCTAATATTAAGAGTACGTGCATCACACATGCAAATTGGACATTACTATGATGTCATCGGCGAGTTGGGAGAATTACAGAACATGAAACGAGTTAACGTCTTTCAAAGGATGTTTTTAAAAAATTGAATTGGTGGGGTCCAACAAATTTACTTCTACCACATAGCGAGACCGTTATTTGAGAAGCTCTGTATTGTTTTCAAAATAAGTGATATATTTTCAGCGATTTGAAAACTTTAAAATTCATAACCAAATTGTAAACTACTCCTTGCATAATTTAGATTTCATTAAAAAAAAGTGGTCAAAACTGTAGTTGTAGTTAAACATTATTCTCTTAAATTAAGGTTAGACTAACTGTTTGTGTGCTTAAACGTCCAGCTAATACCCCGGTCACACCACACGCGAAAACGAGTTTGGGAACGCTGGCAAAAAAGGAGGGTGGGCAGACCTCATCCACGTTATGCGCAGTGCATCATGGGAGA
>JAQIXS010005579.1:0-12346 GCA_034700785.1 Rossiulus vilnensis
TTTAAACAGGACGTCATTTAGTTGGAAGGGAGCATTCATTTTTATGGGTGATGATTTCAGTAATTTGAAGAAAGCTGCGTCGAAAATGATATCAGCCAAATGGTGCGAGCATCAAAGTGAGGTCATTGCATTTAATTCAGATGCACTCCAGTTTAAGAAAATTTATAACGTTATTCTTCATCATACACATTTTTATTCTGAAACATGGTACAATGTGTTCTGCATTTTATTTTGCATTTTAAGTATTCGACACCCAACATTTTATTTTGCTACGAATTGCATGAGAAAATCGGATAATTGCAATGAGCACGAGTTCAAAAGTTCGAGACTTAACCGAAACTCAAGAAGTCACATTATTATTGCACTGATATACATGTAAGTAAACTCGTACATGTATATATTCTAAATTGAGACAATTTAAAGTAGTAGCACACGAACGTTTTTGACATGCACCCCTTAATAATAATAATCGCCGCAGGCACCACCGTAATAAAAATGCGTGATAAAAATCGATATTTATTTCTTTAAAATAAGAAATAAATATCGATTTATTGCAGACCATCTCGCGCCGCTCCATGGGGAAAGTAGGTGGTTTTAGGGCGCCCTCTTCTTTGAAGACCATAATCTCTAAAAGTAAAATTAAAACCTTGGCAAAATGACCAGTAGCATACATATCCTACGTGTGTTTGAAAGAGAAAAATAATAATTGTAAAAAAAAGGATGCACGATTACGTATCTGCGCTTCTCATCTATGAGGTTTTTTTTAATGATATATCGATGAAATGAAAAGCTTAAAAAATCGACCAGACTGACATGCAACTCATGTGTATTTAAGCGGAAATAATGTGTTGAATAAATACGCATTTTCTATACATTACAGCTTTTATCCCATTCTCGATTACAACATCTCTGTTGGAACTAAAACTAAATGTTTACTATAAAATCCACCAAATGGATTTTAAGTATGCACGTTTACAAGACCGAGAAAGTCGCATTCTTAACGCATAGTCAAATGTTTCTCTGCTTAAATTCATCTTTTTATTAGCAAAGCAGTTGCTGATGACTGTTCAATACGAGCTAATGAATCTTTAAATTAATCATTACCAGATAAAACATTTCATGCCGTCGTAGGGATATTTCTTTCGATGGAAATATCATTGAGAAATGTTTCTTTTGATGGACAGACTTTTGTGTCTGCAAAAAAATCAAATCTTTCGTTTTGTTTTCCCTTTACAAATAGTAAAACAACAGAAACATAGAAAGAAAGAGGATTTGTCATGTGAACAGCGGTGTAGTGCAAGCCTAGTGCAGTAAAGCTTTCTATAAGAAACTCCGAAATTGCATATTGATTTTCCTCTTTTTTTAATTTCACCGTACTCGTGCAATTTCTTTTACGAGTAAAATGCAATCCATGCCTAAATTCAAACGGTGTTCGCCTTTGCTATCGCGTGCTGCAAATCACCAGTGGATTTATTTCGGATGCATTGTTGATCACATGATGTGGTTTTTTCGTCTGGTTTTCGCAATGTTGTAGCAGTTTACTAGCAAAAGTTACATTTACCTCGCCCACACCGCTTACAAGCAATTATAATGCAATTTATCGTATGCGTTATCAAAAAATCCTTTCAGCTGTATGAAAATTCGATATTTTTTTCTCAAACATTACAGAATTTCATAACCGCATAACTGAAATTGATCGCTCCCGAGCGTTGCCTGCAACGCGAAATGGCCAAGCGTCACGCAGTACTACCCAATTTTCAGTTTGCATGAACACGTACAGTATGCAATATGCAATCAGTATACTGAACAGTCAAGATCGCAAAAACTACATTTTTTACACCTTACGTTTCCACTGACAATGCCGAGAAATTTCGCGAAATTCAATGCAATGAGATTAGGATCAGCAAATCTATTGCTTATACAAGTATTGACTTAAACTACACTGACAAATCTTTGAACACAATCTCACTCCAGTGAAATTTGGTCTAGACCTACAGTTTGCGCATCATGCATTCTTAATAATTACAGTCTACACTAGCCTAACCCATAATCACTCACATTAATTACAGACGGGGAAAAAATCCAAATTATCTCTCCAATTACCAAAGTCATCCCCCAGAGATGAAGGTAGATAATGTACGTAACACAAACCCGCAACAATAACGGATCGGATCTTCAATGCCCTTTGAGTTACCTTTGGAAAATTTGCGCCAGTGATTACTGAAAGAAATCCTTCAATTGCAACCATGCATTGTTGCAAGGTTTTATGGATGCATAGTAATGCATATATGCACGTGTGTGTGACATGACGGTTTTTGAGGACCACCTAATTGCCACAAACATTAACAGTAGGCATTTAGTCAAAACATTTTAATAAACCATTTGCGCAACTGCGGAATCTGTGCATCAGGAAGAAGGTAAAAGAGACGTTAATATAATTGCATTGCGCACTATTGGAATGCTGCCAATTACTGGGATGAAGTGGATACAGGGATAAGTAAGGATAAACGAATTACGTCGTTATTTTTGTCCAAGATTGTTCACAATTTGGTTTAAAAAAATGTTGTTACATGTGATAACATAACTAAACTATTATAGTAAATATGTCCATCGAAAATTAAAGGCTAATTTCATAAATATAAATGAAAATTTGACAGCATGAGTGAGTAGCCTTAAGATAACACAAAAAGATCCCCACCATGCAAAAAAATAATCCCAAATGTTTGTTTCAGCATTGTTTCCGTGTAGAATTGGTTACCCACCAGGTACTGCATTAGTTTTTTTATAATTAGAAAATATCCCGTTTATCTATAAAATAATTAAATAACTAGTTTTAATTAGTTTTTTTTAAACTTTATTTGGGTTTTTTATATAAATAAAGTAGACATTTTCAAACTTTAAAAAATTAACGCTGACCCTAGTAGACGACCAAGTCTACACCGTCAAAAATAATTTAGCAATTATAACAGCTATTTGAAGTAAAAATATGGGCATCTTTTTTGGCTCAAGCCATAACGAGAAAAACAGTCACCATTAAGTATAATTGAACAGGGATAAGCTTAAATTTTAATTGACACCAGTAAATACGGATTTATCTAATTTAGAATGATATATTATTAGATATCGATTGGTGGAGTTAGCGAGTCATTTGATGTGTCAAACACCGTGTGTATGAGAGCTTATAGTTAGCAAATATTGATTTGCCTTATGTTGTAAGCACAAAAACAAGCTAAAACCTATCCACATTTAAGATGCCACCATACTTTCACGCTCGAATAAATCGATACATAAGTATTATTTAACAACTCGTTATTCTTACTCGTGCGAGTTTGGCTAAGTCGATCAAGTTTTCTACATTTATAAAGCGTCAAAATACTAACATCGTGCTGGGGACCATTTATGCGAGATTTTGAAGACTCCAAACAAATCCTCTTAGTTCTGTCTATTACTTTAAGGATTTCTCCCTTTGAGTCACATCATTCCATGGAGTTAGGCCCTTCTGAGGATACAGAAAACACATGCAGCCATTGATGGATCCATACCCCGCTACATTTTCTACAGTAAAAACATGCATAATAAGGTATTGAACCTTTGTCGTTTTTTCCTAATCCGCTATTGCTAGGAACGAAGGCTCAACCAAATATCGTATGGATGAAAAGCGTTGCGCATTTACGATGTTGCGATAATATTGCTGTATTTACGCCTGTCTGTTGTCAACATACTATATTTGGAAACTGGTATTTTCAACCGGTATATCGTTTTTATGTAAACTACCAGCGTGGAATGAAAGTACATGTATATGGTAAACTTCCCGGCAGCCCTGTGCATGCACGAATTCACTGCATAGCAACAGCACAACAAAACACGCCCTTGCTTAATTAGATAATAAAAAATGCTTTAGCAAATGTATTATGTTGCTGTATTAAAATAATGCAAAACTGTCTATTAGCAGCTACTAAGCCTACATATTTGTATGTAATTAACACGCTTCAAGCAAGCCTTGACCAATGCATTTTTTCTACGGTACCCAAGCATGAAACTGAGTAAAAATATATGAAAACATTAAAAGCAATGATTGATTGTGTTTAGAAATTCTCACAACATTTGCGTATATTTCTTTGCTTATCTGATCCTAAACAAGTAAAATTTCGCCTTTAAGACAAGGCTTAAAGAGATATTACTGTTGTAATTCAATACAATTATACACTCATTATGTAATTAGTTCATAATGATTTGCAATACAGAGTAAATTATGAGAAATATCGTCATGGCGTTTATTCAACATGAAATACACGTACTTCAATTGGCTGAAAAGCCAGGTGTACTAATTTATGACGCTAATTTTAACCAATATTTATGCATGTTTAATGGCACTCAGAATTAAATCCATGCTCGCAGAAGAAAAGAACCATAGTGAAGATGTATAAAATTGTTTCGATATGATCTTTATATCACCTGTTCAGCTAACAACTAAGATTCCTTAGTATTAGAAGTTCACGTTTTTAGCAACCGCATTTAGTCAATGAGTGATATCTATGACATAACTCACTCTTCAAGTTCGATATTGCAGCACCAGAACCAGTGAGTTCATCTCTCAAATATTATTTCGAGATACAATAAACAGAATACCGCAAGTACTAGACAGCTGTGAAATTGTAAAATCCTTATTTCACAATTTCTACAAGACTAGGTTTCTTTCTACCAGGTATAATTTGTCAAACATCAAGAAACAAGCAACATAGCACATTTTTCTAGATACAAGAGATTACTTCCTTGAACGAAAAAGAGAATATAATATCAAATTTTATCAGACGAATGTGCTATGGCAAATGTGGCATTTCAAGATACTTAAATTTCAAGAGCCTTTTTGGTACACATAGAGAAATTTTGCTTAAAATCCTCCTTTCACAATCGGTATTCTATATCTAAATACATGTATAGAAAAAGTTCTGTACACGTAGCCTACTGCGATGATCAAAAATAAGATTACCAGCACTGGGGTGAAAATAAATGCTGCAATACAAATATCATTTATTAATTTGAAACCAACCAGCAAGAATTTTTTTCTTCATCCACCCAATTTTCCGTTCCAACACAAGCTGAAGAGAAGCTTGAGAAGACCATCATTTGTCTATAATGTATACTCTCCAAGACCGCGCAGTGACGCCCAGAAGATCCCTGAAGGGAATTCGTTTGTCCGAACATCAAGGACCCAGACGAATCATGTGCACCTTTGCTTTGACAACAATCTTCTCGCGGCTTATTTCAACAAAGGCCAATGTCATCTCAACAAATCAAAACAAAAACGTAAGCAACGATGACGTTCTGGTGCGGCTTGATCGTACGCGTCTTGCAAAGGACGCAGTTTTGCCATGAGCATTTTCTGCTCCTGAGCGAACGACGATGATGGAGCAAATATACTTGTTTTCCGATTGTTATAAATCTTCTGCACTGGTAGAGCAATTTCAGCGTAATGAAAAATCCATAACACCTATCGCGGTTAGGCTACACAGGGCCCTCGTCGGGTTGTTAGTAGAACCCGCATAGAACTTCGGGTTCGAAACACGTAATATGGGCGTCCACACCAAATGCGATCCGCAGCATGGATTCTATTAACCGCGTATTCACCATTAAGCAGCGTTTATAAATGGGTGGAGTTTTTTTAGAAATCTATAATAAAAAAAGCTGTGCCACGACAGCATGACATACTGAATTGAATCTGCACTACCAACAAAAAAGCTGGCGCAAATCGGAGCGGCTTCTATGCTTCCCATGATGCTCGATTCGTTAATAGGCTCGCATAAATAAGCAGGGCAATTAATTGTAATCAAGATCTAAAACACCGAAAATCCGGGGTTTGCTGCGAAGTTTAGCGAGAGGTATCAGGGCTGCGATGCTTGTCAAATTGTTAGACTTGAATTGCACGCACGCAATTTATTCCTGCGACGAATGGAACATTTACGATTGCAGTTATTTTTGTGTTGATGTGCTTGAATATCTTAAATGAAAAATACTGTAAATGTAAATTTCTGTACGTTTTATTGGATTGTACGTGTACTGTAGCGGTACTTTCGATATTAGGAAGATATGTAACACTACAGCATATGTTAGCAGTTTTAACATCTTGATAGAATATTCGAGTTTTCGAAACCGTGCAACTTTTATAAAGCAGCATCCTACGCAATTTATTTTCAAAATGATAAAAAAGCAACAAAAGTATATCACGGTTGCTTACAGTCTGGGCCGATTAACTATAGCCTTGGACACCAGACAGTTGACAAGACCATAGGGAATTGTCTTCGTATCCAATTTGGTCACCAGATGTTCGAAAACCTTATTGGGACTGACAACCGTGGCAAACAGCCACAAGGGTTCTCCTAAAATGGCTAACATCCCTTCGCTTATTTGTTGATCAATGAACTAACAATGTAAGCGGAAAATTCAATTTTAGAAGAATTTTGGAAAATTTAATAATGGCAGACACTTTGAATGGTTATTTCTAAATAGGCTTTCATGTTATCATTTAGGGTCGTATCAAATGTGATCAATTGCGATGACCGTCAATTGTGACCAATCGGAGAATGTGACACTGGTAAACAGAGAGGCTCCACCGGCCACATCATACACGGATCACGAAAACCTCGCAGGGCCGCAAAATGAATTTGAATATGATGTGGGGGTAGCTGACGAGGACTGCCTGAGTGATGAGGCGAGCATATCATTGGCTGCGCAGTACCATCAAGACGCAATTACTCAGGTAAACGTGAACGTATGCTTCAAGCAATACAGGAAATCACAAAGAGACCATTATCTCCTCGAATGCATGCAAATGTGCCATGAGAGGCAAAAAAGAATATTAAACAAAAGATGAACCAACAGGCTCAGTTCATGCAAATCGCATATAATGCACGTAGCTACGTCTAAGAATAGCCTGAAAGCCAACACGAATTGTTAGAAATGGCCAATTAGACAGTTGATCGATGTAGCCTACTTGGTAGTATGATGCCCCAGGAAGAGGATACCATAGCTCAATTGAGGACATTCATTTGCCATAATGGGGTTCAGTGCAGTGAATTCGATAGCGCATGTATAGCATGCATGAGAAAACTTCCAGACATCTCTTATTTCAGTTTACAAAAAAAAAATAATGCTAAACAAATTCGTTGCATATTAAATTTTTGAGTTATTTCTATTTTTTTCATTTTTAATAGAGAATTTTGTAAACCAGCTGTTGTAAACAATTTATGTAGGCCTACATTTTCTTGAAGAAACTTTTTATCATTGTTAGCTCTGAAATTAAATACTGCAAAGTACAAATTCGTTTCATTATTCAGTTTGAATACTTTTGTATCATTTTCAATAAAAAATAAAAAAATTTTAAACCTGCAGTTGTAAACAATTTTAGAACTTTTTTTGAGAAATTGTTCATAAATATTACGATGACGTATAATTATGATAGAGTTCTTTTACTATAATCATTGTTTGATATCAACATTGGTCTTCTAGAGGTGGCGTAAGTATTATATTTTGAGTAAATCGTTTTATGACAACACTATATGTAAATGTAAATGCATATCAAAAGAGCATATGCATCATTAATGCATTGCATTTTCAAAACATTGAAATGTACTTTCTCTTCAGGCAGGATATGGGTTGTTTCAAATGGCGTTGCTTTTGGTCGTGGGATTGGCATTGGCAGCAGATTTGGCCGAAATTCTTTCCGTTGCATTCCTGGTGCCAAGCGCTGGACAAGAGCTGTGCCTCTCCGGTTCTGACAGGACATGGCTGGGTAAGTTTTTCATATTCAGACTTTTACATCTTAATGTTTGCACATTTTCTCTCCTAAGAAGGAATTTCTTTCTAAAGAGACCTCTCTGAAATTGTCTTTAAAGAATTAAGCGAAATGTGACTCTTGATTTCAGGTGGTCTGGTGTTATGCGGCATGCTGATAGGCTCAGCAATGTGGGGACTGCTGGGAGACAAAATTGGGCGACGTCGAGCCCTGTTGTCAGCCATTCTGATGAATGCTCTGTTCGGCATCATCGCCGCATTTATGCCAAATTACAGCCTGCTGATGTTGACGCGACTTATCAGTGGCACGGGGTATGAATAATGTACTTCTTTCATGCGGGTTTATTGATGAGCTGAAGTCGTTTAGATGGCACTTGCATGTTCAGTTTTCTAGCGAAGGCGCTGTTGTGACAACGAGTTATTATACCAAACCCAATCTTCGATTTAATTCTATAATTGATGCCACATTATTTTTTTCCATCTCTATGTCTGATCTCGCGCAATAACTACCAAAATGATACCCAACTCACTCCACCAAGAGCTGGAGGAATCGTACCCACCGCTTTTGTTTATTATGGAGAATTTCTCGGGAAAAATCAACGGGGACAGAGGCTCACGTGGCTGGGATTGTTGTGGAGTTTTGGCGGAGTGTTCGTGGCCCTGATAGCATGGGCCATTATCCCAAGAACAGGTCAGTTGCACAATTTATTTCAAACGAATTTTCAGATCAATATGAAAATGTTAGAAAAAAGTCAAAATATCAGATAAATTCATATCTAAAAGACATTTATAAACTATTCATAAATTTATCATTAGTAAAGATTTAAATTGGCATGATACTGATGCTTGAATTGTGAACAGAGTGAAACCACAACAACAACAATTGAAAATATAAAACTAAATAACAAACCTTCTTTTAAGGCTGCTTGCATTGTTTTTATGTGTGATCAATAGTTGATTGTAAAATAAATTTTTTAAAGGTGCATATCAGATAAATTTTAATCTTAATTAAATTTAGAAACTTATTCCTAAAATATTCATTTTAAAAGAGTTAAATTCGAATTTTTTTGAAAATTAACAACTAAAGATAATTTCTTAAAAACAAGCGTTTTTCATGTGTTAAAAAGTGACCAATCGTTCTTGATTGCAAAACGAATTTATATAGGTCCATACTAGATAAATTCAAATATAAATGACATCTAGAAACGTCTGCGCGATATAATCATTTTCAGATCTTTTTGATTTTAGAAAACTGAACAATAAAAAAATTAAATTAAAATTTTAATTCTTTATGGGAAAATAAATTTAAAAGGCTTGACAGTGTGTCCTTACATGTGTTCAATTATATTCAACTTTTAATGTAGTTAAATGACTGATGGATAGGCATGATTTTAAAGTACCTGTATTATTTATACAGGTTTTGTATTAATGGATGAAAAACAGCAATATTTCTGCAGTTGGCGCATTTTCAGCGTCTTGTGTTCGGTGCCTGCCTTCGCTTCGGCCATAAGTCTCAATTTCGTTCCGGAAAGTCCTAGGTTCCTTTTAGAGGTAAATAATTGTTCACGCCAAGCTTCGAACATGGACATTGAACATAAATCTCCCTTAACATTTCGTCGTTTAAATTCAGGTCGGCAGGGAAGTCGAAGCAGTTTTAGTTTATAAATTGGTGCACAAAATAAACCACTGCAACCGTCCTAACGTCCGTGATAAGGTAAATGCTGCTTCAACTAACTTCAATATCTCTGAAAGCAATTTATATAAGCACGCTTTTAAATTATAAAATCTTTTTTAAATAAGCTATCAGATTTAGAACTCCCATCTCGACAACAAGTTCTAGGTGTGCTACAACGTCCAATCACACGTAGCATTGTCACGGGAACTCTCAAAGGATTAGACACGGTAAGGGTTCTTGATGCAATAAGCTGGGATTAAGATTCTTTATCTACTTCCAAACCTTTCCTTGTGATTGTTTGTCTTGCAGTTTTGGCAATCAATGGCACATATTTGTCTGCCGCCTTCAGCTCGTACAACTTTAATTTTAGCCACGTTGTGGTGCACTACTGCCTATAGGTAAGTAGACAGTAAACAAGCTAGGACGACTATGGGAAAGCGACAGCAGAGACTGTTTGAAGTCAGACAAAGAAGGCGTCCATATAAAATGTCCTAAACAAAGGCATTGAAGAATTCCAATCAATGAGCTGCGCTAACAGAAAACGCGTTACAGTGAATTCCAGAAGACAGAAGGCTAATAAAGAGTTGTTGCAATTCGGTGTATTCTCCAAACAATAACTTTGTTGCCTTGAGCCCTGAAAAGCACGTTTGTGTAGGATATATTAAGTCCATATCGATTTTAGTGAGACAACAGCTTTTATTGATTTTTAGTGCGAAAGACGGAATGGCATCCCTTAATAACGGAAAGGAGATTTTTTCTAAAGATAACGTCTAGCTTAGTTTGATTAAATCTTTTTCTTTGTCGCAATTCCTTAGGGAAGCCCAGCAAAGCTCAGGAGTGTGGTCAGAAATGCTGATGAAAAATGAGAGCATTGTAGTAGATTGTAGGCGCACGTAGAGAACCTACTCTTAGATTCTAAAAAAAAACGAATTTGCATTCTTTCATTCTACAAGTGTGGCGAATGAGGAGTTCAATTCGCCACATCATGCAAAAAGTATTAAATTATTTTCCTTAGTTGAACACTTAATTTTTATTAAATTCATTATAAACAATCAAACACATTAACACAATAACATTGAATAATGTAAGACAAGGTAATGCAAAATTATATATTGAAATATACATTGTTAACAGTTTACAACGAAGAATTGGAGAGTTTTGTGTATTAGAAACACCAGCCAGTTAGTTAACAGTTTACAATATTTATTTCGAGACGTACCGAGCGCATAGTCGGAATATACAATTGTATTTATAACTGTTTTTCTAAACATAATATCGGTCCTTATCTTCATTAGCCATTGCCACCGCATAAAGCATATCTCAAATGCTGTGCATTGCAGCTTCTAATGTTTTTCATTGATCTATTCAGTTACTATGGTCTATCTTTGTGGCTTCCGGCTCATGTTCAGCGAGTGGAGGCTGCCGTTTATTCCCGTCACGCCCGGTTCCATCGCGACGATTACTTCACGGACGCCATCTTCAACAACTCGCTGGAGAACGTCCATTTCGTGCGCTGTCAATTCCGCAACGTGGTCTTCACGGACCTGGTCCTCAACCACGTGCACTTTCTGAACACCTCTTTTGTGAACTGCATCTTCAACAGCACCCGCTCTAGTCGCACTCGCTTCTTTGGTTGTGAATTTCGGCGAACGGTCTTCCTGGACACGGATCTCTACGAAGACAAGTTCGAGAGCTGCCGCACATACAACTGCACCTTCCTCAGCACCCTCATTGGATGTCCCTTGGACTTCGACATCAACTTCCGTCTGGCCACCGTCTTTGCCCAAGTGCTGTGCACGCACATTGCCGTCCTCCCAGGAACGGCCATCGCCGCGCTCAGCATCGACAAATTAGGAAGAGGCCGTCTTTTAGGTGAGTTCCATTATTTCCTCGCAAAGCTTGCAGTGTTTTTTTATGGTTAATTTCATCATGGATGTCTTTGATGAGAGTTCAAAACACTTTGCTAATGTTTCGGGAATTGGGGCTCAAATGTAGAAAATTGATTATTTTTGCCCTCTTACTTTGTTAACAACGTATCTAGATCGACGGTATATATATTTTAAAACGCATTCAAACTGAGATATGTATTTTAAATACATTGTATATTGTTAAATGCATTCCTTGAAATGCATTTGGAAATGCATTTTTAAATATTTATCAATATACATGCATTTCATAAATGTATTTCTTTTGCATATGGAATGGGCAACGATTTAAGTGAATGTTTTAGTGGGGTTTTATATTTAAATATTTTATTGTGGCTTGCAAAGGTTATGCTTTTTTCTAACGTTTACAAACGTTTTTTCTTTCTAAAAGTGGTTTTATTTGCGGAAGTTAAACATGCTTAGTATTGTTCCAATGAAATGACCCACATTGATAATTCACCTGAATTCACCTGATAATTCAAGAGACATTTATGATTATTGTTTTCAACGTGCAATTTTCAGATTTATTTGTCCTTAGAGTTTAAGGCCTGGTTTAGCCCAGTATAAAATAGCAATATTCTTCGAATCTGATTTTCAATAAGAAATAAATTACTCGAGATCAGACTCGTGGAATAGTGCAATAATTTTAGCTGCTAGCTAAATTGTTTTAGGAAATTAAACCCATTACATAAATTGCATGCTCTGAATTAGTACTAAACTGTTTACAACAACCACTCCATTTACAGGAAGTAAATCTCTAAAAAAAAACATTAATTAAATTAAGCACCTTATTAGGAGAGAAGCATCGATCAATCATTCAAGAGTGAAGGAATAAATCAAGTTAACTAAGTTCGCAAGATCCACTTTTCGATCCAAGATTCGTTATTTTAAAGACCTGATAGCCGAATTATCTACCCCCACGGCGCATATTGAAATCGACTCATTTTCAGCTACA